>JAQBSW010002889.1:0-93856 GCA_029291075.1 Eudiplozoon nipponicum
TTTCTACACTATACAATTCTTAGTTGATACTGACATATGTAAGTAATTAATGGGTCAGGTGTTTATATCAAGACCGCAACCTTGATTATAATAATTGTTATCACCACCCGCGCAACCAATGTTCGTTTAATTATATAAATGTTCATTTCAATACCACTTCCCCATGTAATGTGGTGTCTGTTCAGTAATGACAGATTGGGTATGGTTAGTTGGAACTTTGGGTCTAAATGGATGCCATATGAGCTCCACCTAAAGGAAAAATTGACTAACCAAGTTACATTAGTTAGTATATAACTGAAAATTGTGTGTAGTGTAGTGTGCGGCAGGATAGCTCAGTGGTTAGAGCACCAGATTCCGAAGCAGACGTGCCCAGGTTCGTATCCTGTCCGCGGCAAATTCTGGCCAGTACTTGATGAGTTCCCAATAAGGACGAAACCGGTCTACTGGATGAATTGCCTTTTCTACACTATACAATTCTTAGTTTATACTGACATATGTAAGTAATTAATGGGTCAGGTGTTTATATCAAGACCGCAACCTTGATTATAATAATTGTTATCACCACCCGCGCAACCAATGTTCGTTTAATTATATAAATGTTCATTTCAATACCACTTCCCCATGTAATGTGGTGTCTGTTCAGTAATGACAGATTGGGCATGGTTAGTTGGAACTTTGGGTCTAAATGGATGCCATATGAGCTCCACCTAAAGGAAAAATTGACTAACCAAGTTACATTAGTTAGTATATAACTGAAAATTGTGTGTAGTGTAGTGTGCGGCAGGATAGCTCAGTGGTTAGAGCACCAGATTCCGAAGCAGACGTGCCCAGGTTCGTATCCTGTCCGCGGCAAATTCTGGCCAGTACTTGATGAGTTCCCAATAAGGACGAAACCGGTCTACTGGATGAATTGCCTTTTCTACACTATACAATTCTTAGTTTATACTGACATATGTAAGTAATTAATGGGTCAGGTGTTTATATCAAGACCGCAACCTTGATTATAATAATTGTTATCACCACCCGCGCAACCAATGTTCGTTTATTTATATAAATGTTCATTTCAATACCACTTCCCCATGTAATGTGGTGTCTGTTCAGTAATGACAGATTGGGCATGGTTAGTTGGAACTTTGGGTCTAAATGGATGCCATATGAGCTCCACCTAAAGGAAAATTGACTAACCAAGTTACATTAGTTAGTATATAACTGAAAATTGTGTGTAGTGTAGTGTGCGGCAGGATAGCTCAGTGGTTAGAGCACCAGATTCCGAAGCAGACGTGCCCAGGTTCGTATCCTGTCCGCGGCAAATTCTGGCCAGTACTTGATGAGTTCCCAATAAGGACGAAACCGGTCTACTGGATGAATTGCCTTTTCTACACTATACAATTCTTAGTTTATACTGACATATGTAAGTAATTAATGGGTCAGGTGTTTATACCAAGACCGCAACCTTGATTATAATAATTGTTATCACCACCCGCGCAACCAATGTTCGTTTAATTATATAAATGTTCATTTCAATACCACTTCCCCATGTAATGTGGTGTCTGTTCAGTAATGACAGATTGGGCATGGTTAGTTGGAACTTTGGGTCTAAATGGATGCCATATGAGCTCCACCTAAAGGAAAAATTGACTAACCAAGTTACATTAGTTAGTATATAACTGAAAATTGTGTGTAGTGTAGTGTGCGGCAGGATAGCCCAGTGGTTAGAGCACCAGATTCCGAAGCAGACTTGCCCAGGTTCGAGTCCTGTCCGCGGCGAATTCTGGCCAGTACTTGATGAGTTCCCAATAAGGACGAAACCGGTCTACTGGATGAATTGCCTTTTCTACACTATATAATTCTTAGTTTATACTGACATATGTAAGTAATTAATGGGTCAGGTGTTTATATCAAGACCGCAACCTTGATTATAATAATGAGCTACACCATTTAAAGTTGGATAAAATTGACTTTAAATTAAATTATTATACTTATACCTGCCTAATGCCCTTCATTGGAACGTCCGAAAATTGATTTTACATCAGATAACATTTATTAGTCTCTGTTTTTAGTACTCTCGCAACCATTTTTTCCCCTTTAGTTCGCTCTCTAGCCCACAAGAATTTAAGAACGGGTGTGTATAAATTAGTTTCTTATCGCTAGAAGAAAATGTTATTTGTTGAAGTGCGTTGATGTTTAAACTAGAAATGTACATCGCATTGGTTCTTATATTTTTAGTATTTTTTTGGATTAGCCTTGTCGCTACTCTGCCAAATTCCATTACAATCGGTTTTTCATTTTTACACCCTCAAATATTTACGGTATTCTTAAAAGTCAGTCATTATACACATGTTTCTAGTCTACTTCTTTCTAATCTAAGCTTCATGTTGGCTTCAACACATTCAGAGCGTTTTCTATAATACAGTTCTTCATAACGTAGATCTCAGTAGTAGGCGCATTTCAAGTAGCGGATTAAATTATGAACATTACTGAAAAATAGCCAGAGAGAATGATTCGTATAAATGTGTGAAAACGGTACTCGGTCAGTTCAAATATCTGTCAATTTATAAACAGTATAAAAGGAAATCCTTGTAATATGCCGAAGCCAATAAAAGTAAAGCCTAGCTAAGTTACAGCCCAATAAACAACTGATAACTATATACTATTAATTGATTATCTATATAGAAAATGCAAGAAAAAATAATTGATTGCGCGGATGGTGGTAACAATTCTTTTAATCAAGTTTTCGAGCTTCAAGTAAACACTAATCCCGTTGTATTTTACCAGTTGTCGGGCAACATAATAAAATTAGTGCCAGTTTCACGCACTAATGCGTTTCGACCTTCCATGATCATCGTCAGAGTACGACGGCAAACTGACTAGCGAGAATCAAACCGCATTACAGATATTTGGAAAGCAAAATAAGATATGCGGCTCACATCTCTAGTAGTCTCAGTACATTATACTTGACTGGAAATGGCGGCTGCACAATTTCTAAGCAATCACTAACTTTACCTCTCTGCAGCTTTCTCCACACAACACACACACACACACACACACACATATATATATATATATATATATATATATATATATACATATATAATATATATATATATTTAATATATATATACAATTACATATTAATTAATGGCGCGGGTGGTGATAAAAATGGTTTGAATCAAGTTTGCGAGCTTGAAGGAAACAACAATCCAATTCTATCAATCCAGTTTTCTAACAACATAACAAAACTACCGCCAGTCTCACGCACTGACGCGTTTCGACCTTCCATGATATTCTTCTAGAGTACACGACAGCAATACGAGTAGCGAAAACCAAACCGCATTGCATATATATGAAATTCAAAATTAGATATGCAGCTCTCAACTCAAGTAATCTTGCGTAAATTGATTTTTTAAGCAGAATATACCATCCTACGACCATATACAAGAGCGCAGTCTCAAAAATTCATGGCTAAGGATTGTCATAAGCCGAATGAAAATAATTATGAATACAATTTGATTTCAGAGCACACACCCCAGAAGGCAAATGTAAAAAGGAAAGCTGTAACTAAATGAATTACATTATTTTATCTGTTTCATAATAAATTGGCCTATTCACACACAAAAACCTTATTTCAATTAATTGAAATGCGTTCTTTTTCAATAATTTAATTACTTCTAATATGTTAATGGAAATTTTCGATTTTATATTGCGGTCCGTTGTCAGCATTTCTCTCGCAAAATAATAAAACTTTGTACCTCGGACAAATATGTTCTTACTGAACAATTCATATGAGTATGTAACAAAAAATAGTGATTGTCAGCAAATGTGACTCAAAAATTATTCCTTTGTTGTAATGAAAAAATATGCGGAAACCGACTATTAAACTAAAAACTACCGCCTGTTTTAAATGACTTTGACGTCTAACAGTTTAAATTACAAACTTGGGAGATTAAAAGTTATTCTCTTGGTCGTCAACTGGAAGCTTTGCACAAAATTTATCTCAATATCGTTTTGATAAATCTGGTATTGCTATCAAAAAATACTATAAAATATAAATGAAATACTCACTAGTAATTTAAGCAAATCCTTCCCTCATTGAAAGTATTTTACTTTCTCGGAGACACCCACTTGTCTACCACGAATAACAACCTATTTAAGTTGAAATGAAACAAAATTACAAAAAATTTAGAGCGGTATTTTCTCCGTATAATCTTGATTAACCATGAAACAGAATTTTTTGAGCACTGATAATATGCTCAATAATTTACCTGATTTTCGGATTGCGTACCGAAATATTTGAATCCACTGTCATCATGATTTTTGCAGATATTTTGACCTCCAATTACGGAGGTCTTTTTCAATGCCAAACACATCACACACTTAGTTGCCAATCAATATGTCAAGTGGAAATATTAATTTAAACCGCCTCATTTATACTTGATTTTAGATCTCTTAAGCATAACGTTTTTTTTAAAAATGTTAGGAAAGTGTATGTTAAATTGGTTTGTGTATGTGTCTACATGTATACACTCTTCGCAATGAGATTAGAGTGATATAATGACAATTAATGACAACTCACTAGATAAGCGTACGTCATGCCTGTGTGTATGTGTTCTCGTTTGTTTTGAATTGAGGAGTAATCAGTTAATGCAAGTGAACACTCATCCCAGTGAAATTACAGCGATTTGGCAACATCTGACTATTCACTGGATAAGCGTGTTTGTGTGTATGCGCGTGAGCGTTTACTTAAAACTGAGAGCTAATCTGTTACATGTAATTACAGGCACGTGTAACGGCCATACAAGTAAAACTAAAATGATAACTGTCATTTCCTAGCTGCACACGTCAGACCTATTTTACACTCACTTTTCTAAATGAAGTAATTACGAGTGGCATTTCGGTGAGGAGGGGGAATGACACTATTAAAAATTGCCGGATAAAGAAGATACTAGTAATAGTGCAAAGAAAATAAAATAAAATAAACCTTGCCATCATGTATAGATAAATGTATGTTAAAGGCGCTACACTAACAACAAGTAATCAAGGATGAAATAATCAAAATAAATTAGGCGATATTGAATTAATCAATCTCCACCTCTGTAAGTTAATATCAGTCCAGTGTTCTTATTCTTTTACTTGAGCGAGTTTCTGATTCTGATTCTGATTCGTGCAATCTTCGTTTTCTACCATTATTTAGTGCTGTATTCCAAATAGGACCTAGTGATTTTTCTACGGCTGTTTCATTCATTATGTCATTTCTCGATTTAATTTCGATGGATTCTCTAATCAGTCTAGTCGATCTGCTACGGCTACAAATTGATATACGTCTGCACCCATCCCAATTAATTGTGTGTCCTGTCTCTACTGTATGGCGTGCAAGATCTGATCTATTAACATGGGCATACTTGCATGCGGTTTTATGTTCCCCTCTTCTAACCTTAATTGAGCGCATGGTTTCACCCACATACATCAAGTTACAGTCGTTACATGGAATTTCATATACTCCTGATGTGTCTAGCGGTTCTATTTTTTCCTTTTGGTTGGGAAGTATAATACCTAGTGTAAGGGTCTGTTTTAAAATAGTACGTATATTGTATTTTGATGCTACCATTTTTATTTTCCTACTTAGTTTAGAGTCAGGTATAACCATTACCCTCCGGTCATCTTTTAATTTATTTGACTTCACGTACTTCCAGTCATGATTAAATTTACTTATAACGCTCATTATAGTTGCTTCAATTAACTTTAGAGGATACCCATTAGCACTGAATATTTCTCGCAGTCTCCCTAATTCAATCTCTCTATGTTTATTATCTGTTAATCTTAAGCTTCTTATTATCATCGATTTTAAGATACCGATTTTCATTCTATATGGATGATTTGAATCGAAATTAAGAAGGATACCTGAGTAAGTATCCTTCCTATAAACATCCCGTTCTAGTTTTGTACCATTTCTAATTAACTTGACATCCAGAAATGGTAATTCGCCACATGATTCATTTTCAATTGTAAATTTAAGCTCGCTCACCTGATTTGCTATGTTTAAGAAATTTATCAGATGATCCTCCCCGTGATTCCAAATAACTAATATATCATCCAAATATCGTACATACAATTTAGGATTTAGGGGCGTTATATCTAAGAGAGTCTTCTCCATGTAATGCATGAAGATATAGCTATTGGAACCGATGTGGTTGCCCCATTGGAACACCTCTAATCTGCTTATAAAATGCATTCCTAAATTTAAAATAAGTTGAGGACATACATACTTACATCATCTCCATGTAATTGGAGGTCGAGATATATGCAAAAATCATGGTGACAGTGGATTCAAATATTTCGGTACGCAATCCGAAAATCAGGTAAATTGTTTATTTCCTGTCGCGCAACATGTTTCTTTTAAATCTTATTTAGGTACTAAATACGGTGCAACAACAGTGAAGTTGCAAAATCGCTATCACCACATAAAAAAACAATTAGTAAGGCAAGTGGAAAATATTCGTTTCATTAAAATATGTTTAAAACATTGTGTAATTCCTAAATGTTTTAAATTTAAATTGCCATTTCATTTAAATGATAAAGGTAGATCTCTTAAACATGAACTGACTTTGAACATAATGAATACATTGATTAGCGATTTAGAGAAACGCAAATATGAACTAATTAGAGAGAAAACTAAAATAAGATCTATGTTACTTTCCTTCTTGCACGCGGATGACTTTAAATGTATAGAGGATTTTACTGATGGCGCACGTAATAAGGAGATAAAAAAGGTTCACATTAGGCATGATAGAAAGTTAGGAAATTTGGGCATCTATAGACAGACCACAGTTAGGACGTGTCCTGTTGTAACTAATCGAGTGGTAAACCTCTCTAAAATAAATCTTAATGAGAAACAGCTGGAAATGCTTAATCGTGGTCTGAATACAGCTATCCAAATTGAGAAATCACCAAAAAATGAGATAATTACTGAGGCTGTTAAAATAGCACAATTCCTCTCAGACAAGGATAAAGTTAGGTTTGAATTAGACGTAGCCGCAGCTGTGCTAACGTACACAGAGGAAAAATATAAACCAAATTATGAAATAAAAAGTCTCAGGAAAGAGTTAATAGCAAACAGTGTGATATGTTTGAAAGCAGACAAAGGAGGAGCGACGGTTCTGATGAATCAATCTGACTATAATGATAAAATGTATGAACAACTAGACAATATAGAGGTATACACTAAAATTAATAAAGATCCTACGGATAAGCTACAAGGAGAAGTTAAATTATTGGTCAATAATATGATTGCTGAAGGAGAATTAGATCAAGCGCATGGTAACGCTCTCATACAAAGAGATACAGTCGCTCCTAGAGTGTACGGTTTAGTAAAGATACATAAACCAGACAACCCTTTGAGAATTATTGTTAATGTCCAACATTCTCCAACATATAAAATGTCTAAGTTTCTATGTAATAGAATAAAGAAATATTCGTACTTCTTAGACAATACTTTGATGAATTCATACCATTTGGTTGAGATTGTAGATAAATGTGAACTTAATGAAAACGATAGATTGGCGAGTTTAGATGTGGTGTCAATGTACACCAATATACCAGTACCTAAAGCACTAGACTATTTTCAGCGTTTCCTTGTTGATCATCCAGTAATATTGGAAGGAAGCAAAATGACGATTAGACACGTCATGGAGATGATGTACGTATGTATGTCCCCAACTTATTTTAAATTTAGGAATGCATTTTATAAGCAGATTAGAGGTGTTCCAATGGGGCAACCACTATCGGTTCCAATAGCTAATATCTTCATGCATTACATGGAGAAGACTCTCTTAGATATAACGCCCCTAAATCCTAAATTGTATGTACGATATTTGGATGATATATTAGTTATTTGGAATCACGGGGAGGATCATCTGATAAATTTCTTAAACATAGCAAATCAGGTGAGCGAGCTTAAATTTACAATTGAAAATGAATCATGTGGCGAATTACCATTTCTGGATGTCAAGTTAATTAGAAATGGTACAAAACTAGAACGGGATGTTTATAGGAAGGATACTTACTCAGGTATCCTTCTTAATTTCGATTCAAATCATCCATATAGAATGAAAATCGGTATCTTAAAATCGATGATAATAAGAAGCTTAAGATTAACAGATAATAAAACATAGAGAGATTGAATTAGGGAGACTGCGAGAAATATTCAGTGCTAATGGGTATCCTCTAAAGTTAATTGAAGCAACTATAATGAGCGTTATAAGTAAATTTAATCATGACTGGAAGTACGTGAAGTCAAATAAATTAAAAGATGACCGGAGGGTAATGGTTATACCTGACTCTAAACTAAGTAGGAAAATAAAAATGGTAGCATCAAAATACAATATACGTACTATTTTAAAACAGACCCTTACACTAGGTATTATACTTCCCAACCAAAAGGAAAAAATAGAACCGCTAGACACATCAGGAGTATATGAAATTCCATGTAACGACTGTAACTTGATGTATGTGGGTGAAACCATGCGCCCAATTAAGGTTAGAAGAGGGGAACATAAAACCGCATGCAAGTATGCCCATGTTAATAGATCAGATCTTGCACGCCATACAGTAGAGACAGGACACACAGTTAATTGGGATGGGTGCAGACGTATATCAATTTGTAGCCGTAGCAGATCGACTAGACTGATTAGAGAATCCATCGAAATTAAATCGAGAAATGACATAATGAATGAAACAGCCGTAGAAAAATCACTAGGTCCTATTTGGAATACAGCACTAAATAATGGTAGAAAACGAAGATTGCACGAATCAGAATCAGAATCAGAAACTCGCTCAAGTAAAAGAATAAGAACACTGGACTGATATTAACTTATAGAGGTGGAGAGTGTGTAATTCAATATCGCCCAATTAATTTTTGATTAACTTATTATTTCATCCTTGATTACTTGTTATATTATTTCATCTTTTATCTTACGTTCTGTTGTTAGTGTAGCATCTTTTAACAAACATTTATTTGCATCTTTCTTTATCAAACAATTTTCAACTTCTTTTACGACCCACTTTTAATCTTTATTTTAACTATCCACCTTAATAGAATACTTTTCCGTTTTGCTAACTCTAAATTATTTACTTTATTCACAGTATCTCGCCCCCTTCTCTCCGGGATGCCACTCGTAATTACTTCATTTAGGATAGTACGTGTAAAAATAGGTCTGATGTGTGCATTTAGGAAATGACAGTTATCATTTTAGTTTTATGTGAATTTCTGTTACACGTGCCGTTAATTACATGTAACAGATTATTTCTCAGTCTTAAGCAAACACTCACACACACACAAACACAAACACACAGAGGTGGCATACGCTTATCTAGTGATTAGTCAGATGTTGCTAAATCGCTGTCATTTCACTGGGATGAGTGTACACGTGCAATAGTTGATTACTCCTCAATCAAAACCAAACGAGAATACATACAAACAGAAATGGCGTACGCTTGCAGACACATACACAAACAAATTTGACAGACACTTTCCTAGCATTTTATGCATAAGAGATCTAACAACAAGTATAAATGTGGCAGTTTAAACTAATATTTCCACTTGACATATTGATTGTCAACTTATTGTGATGAGCTTTCCATTGAAAAAGATTTCCGTATCTGGAAATCGAAAATTTTGGAACAAAAACCAGAAAGACAGCGGATGCAAACAAATCGGATCGCAACCCGATAATCAGGTAAATATTATATTCCGTGTCGCGCAACATGTTTCTTTAAAATCTAGATACCGTTTGTGGTGGAGAAATAATATATATGTCCAATCATGTATTAGGTGTTGCGCACTTCTTAACAAATTAGTTCAACTATGACCAGAAGAATAAAACAAAGACAGCAGGAGCGGAAAGTATAATCTTTTGCACATTCGTTTCGTGCTTACTGGAGACTCATCAATAGGAGCCGGTTTTGTGCCCTTTTGCCCACTATATATGTGGCTGAGGAATGTTGGAAAATACAGTGGTACAATCTCCTAGATGGATGTGTAAACCTTCAGTATAAAAGCTAACATCATATAAAGTCTCGATAATGCGACTTCAACGCTAACTCAATCTGTATAATATATATATCGAGTCCGTAAAGAAAATCAACACTATGAGTCGTCAGACTCATCAGTAGGAGCCGGTATTACGCCCTTTACCCACTATATATTTAGGTGAGGAATGTGGGACAATAGGACGGTACATTTCTCACCCATATATATAATGGGTAAAGGTCATAATACCGGCTCCAATTGATGAGTCGCCAGCAATGACGAATCGAATGTGCACGAGATTATACTTTCCTTTCATGCTGTCTTTGGGTTACCCTTCTGGTTATAATTGAACTAATTTTTTTCTAGGTGTGCTACGCACATTATCAAACTCACTCTGCAAACAGTCCGGCAAACAATGACGCAACTACCTGTTAAAAATTCCCTTAACTCAGTTCATTTATTTTTTCAATTGACATTAATTGTTAAACTGAAAATTTTGTTCTGTCTATGATTCTTATGGAATACTGATATGCACATTGGGTCATAAGATTTACTGGACATATTTTCATTCATGCATAACTGTTTACTATAAAGGGACATTATAAAATAATGACCCAATATCAAATAAACGCAGCCGAAGATTTTTAATTTTATATTTGTCTACTTTTTCATTAAATTCACCGAAATCTTTTAAAATATGTACAGCTAGCAGTTTTTTCATCGACTTTAGTAGGATAGTCATCAGTTTCGCCAATTCATGCGTACCACTTAGGCGTTCACATATTTTGAAACTGACATTGTTTTGATAAAATCTACTGGTAAACTCCCTCTAACTGGTGTGAAAGATACAATTCCTCAGAAATCTGCATCTAGCATCAGTTATAACTGAAACCGGTCTTCCGGAAATGCAGGCAATTGCAGGATAATATTGAAAATACCCCAACCCTCCTAGTGAGCATACTAACATCGTTGTTGCAAAATAAGTTTGGATCTGAACGTACGTCTATCGATAAACATGATTCGACACGTGAACGGTGTGGCATACAGTCAAAGTGCTTTTCATTATTAATTAATCTATATGTGGCAGTATGTTTCCCTATATGGAAGCTATTTCTATCGATCGATGACGTCCAGATATTTGCAAATAAAGACTATATTTTCGTGTATTGGAATAACCGTGGGGCTTCCAAAACCCCATATAAATCTATGAATAGTTACATTTTTACTGTTTGACTAGTTTGGACTGTAATAAAAAAATGCGTACTTATTTATGCGAATTATTTATTATTATTATTTCTTTTGCTTAAGCAAAATCAGTTTGTATTTTACATGTTCAGTAAAACAGTTCACGTGTTAGAGCCAGTTTGGAACCGTAAGATAATTAATAGTCTAATAAAATCATTTCGGGTAATAATCGAATGTAATGCATGCCCTAGTAGCCAATTCTGGTATTCTCAGCGATCTCTCATTTGGAAAATTTTAAAGTTCTGCTGGAAAAAGTAATATTACATGCTAAGTAGAAAGGCTGGCGATGCATGAATCAATGAGCTAACGAGTTTCGGGAAAATAAATTAGATTTGACTATAAACCAGATCGCTGTGCTAGTATTCAAAAGATAACTAATCACGAATAATTTATGCTTAACAAAATGGAAAACCTATTCGTGATATCAGATTTACCCTAATTTCAATCAATATAGAAAGGTCTTGAGAAGAACATCAGACATTGGAGCTTATATGCTTACGGCTCGAGTGGTTCAGTGAATGGCTTCACAGACCCAGAAGCGAATGTGCCCAGGCTCGAGTCTCGTCCGCAGCATATTCTGTCTGGGCAGTACTCGGAGGGTTTCGAATTAGGAGAAAATCCGTCTATTGGAATAATTGCCTTCGCCAACGTGCATACTGCTGGCTTTATAATGACAAAAAATATGTAATATCATTATTGCTATTAGACTTAAATGCAATTTAATTTCTCCAAATGGAATGGTGTCTGTTGTGTAGTGACAGTTCAGGTAACGCTAGTTGGAATCTCGTGTTTTAGGAGACGCCAAATAGGCTACAAATGACGGAAAAGCCCATGAAAAATATAAGTTGATTCATGATCTATACGTGCGTTTAGATCGAAACATGATTAGCGCTGTGGTAAGAGTGACAGACTTTGAAGCAAGTGTGCCCCCGCGTCAAGTCACGTGCGGGGCATATCCTTTTTCATTAATTGAAGAGTTTCCATTAAAAATGAAAGGCGTCTACTAGATAAATTGCACTTACTAAATGATGCAATGCTTATTTTATATAGGCATCAAATGTATGATCTAAATTCTTCCATATATATATATATATATATATATATATATATATATATATATATATATATATATATATCAGATAAGTAAACCACATCTCCACAAAAACACCAGTGTAATGCAAGTACACGAACGAATTACTTTGGTTTACACATATCTGGAAAACATCTATTTATTGTGATCGCCTCTTAGTAAGAAAGCAAACCCATAAATCGAGTCTTTTTCAGAATTGGAAAGTGTTTCATTGGCATGTTGCTTATTTTACTCGGTACAGGATATAGCTGTAGACGTACATGCACTCACCGGATTTTTATGATCTCCAACAATCGTGAGCTAAAACTTCTACTGCATCTGCCTAAGTGCGGTTAGCAGCAGGGACATTTCAAATCGTAGATATTAAGGGATGCAGATTGCAGTGAAATTTTACCTTTCACATAGTGGGCAAAGGGAGTTCGGTGCTGGTCGAAGCTGAAATGAATTCAGCTGCAAAATATGTGAACGCCTTCATGGATCACAATTTATTTATCATGAGCTTCAAGCCTTGTCAATTTTCAATTTTAAGTGAATGTACATCGGTTATTTTTATTAGCTGTACATATATTCTAATTTAGATTTATTATAACATTAGGTACATATTTTTCATAAACACTTCTAAAACATGATAAAAATCACAGTAACTTTTCAATGTGCAAAAATTACTAGTAATGCTATCTAATATCAGAAATTTTTTTAATATTCTTCTCGATTACTTACAACAAAACACAAATATATATATATATATATATATATATATATATGTAATTAAAGGTGAAACAAGGTAGGAATGATATCCAGCATTAATGTAAATTTCACAACAGGTTGTGATTATGGTATCTAACTCCTGAGGCTAAGTTCGTCATTAAAAGAAAAGCTATTGCAATATTTGTGACCATGCAACAACAATTATATATTACCTGATCTGCGTTAGTCAAAAAGCAGATCAAGTAATTTCGATTAATCCAGTTTCTCAAAATATTATACATTTTTACAGTTATGTATATCAGCATATCGAGAGCTCTGCATTTGAGTAGATATTTTAAAATGAACAGGTTCAGTTTGTACGCACGTGTATAACCAAAAAATGGACAGCGAAACGGAGTGACAGCTGGGCAGATCTAATTAACTAGGTAGAGTATCTGATAGAATGATAGTGAATGTGATCTAAGAAATACCTAAGCCAATAGGTACATTTAAGTATGTATTAGGTTTTGCGAACCTAGTAACAAATTAGTTCAGTTGTGACCAGAAGGATAAACCAAAGGCAGCATGAACGGAAAGTATAATCTCATGCACATTCGTTTCGTGCTTACTGGCGACTCATCAGTAGGAGCCGGTATTACGCCCTTTAACCACTATATATTTGGTAGAAGAATGTGGAATAATAGGACAGTACAATCTCCTAGACGAATGTGTAAACCTGTAATAGTTCTTCGCAACAAACAGTATTTAATAGGTACATTTCTTAGAACATTATAAAATTCAAACTCAAAGAAACTCAATGTGATATCAAGGAGATATTAGAAAATGATATAGCGAAGTTTCTAGACAAAACAGCTACTTGGTGTGCGGTCATCGAACTCGACTCAAAATATCGGCTCCACAAATTTTATGCAACCAACGTTATATCGAACACTTTGAAAGAAACGAAAAAAGACTTCGCGAAACGAGTAGTCCTCACGAATTGGCATTAGCAGACATGATTTTGCACCGACTAGAGATTACAAAATTTAAACCCTATAAATTTCGAGTCCATTACACCGTATGCTACGTTGTGGAAGCTTGTATAAGTTTTCTAAAAGAATGACGGCACAGATGCGCTGATACATCGTATATTTTAGGTTGATTAAACGATCAATTCGTTAACAAAGTAAGAAAACAAGAAGCTGTAATTTCAGGATGTGGATATAACAAGAGATGCAAATGAAATAAAATCAGACTGGTCCTAACGAGTCGTGTCTAACGGTTCAGTATATCACATAACGTAATAGTGTGTCTTTGACTACTGAGTAGTCTTCAAAACCAATGTACCTGTTTATTATTTGAGATTTGCTATATTCTTCGTTTTGTCCTTTTTATAACAATCCAAAAAAACTTAAATTAAGCAAATCACCAATTTCTGTACCAACTAAATTTCGTAAATGACATTTATTATTTATCCAGTAAATTATGAATTGTATTCTCATCAATATCAGCCTCTTCATAATAACAATCATATTTAGACGATTGTTTAAATGAAACGACTTATTTAATTTAAATTTTTAATTTTAATTTCTGTTTGCAAAATTTAATTTAAATTAAATTTTTTCAAATATTATTTGTCTTGCTCCTTTTATTTCTTAACATTTATTCTTGGTAGTTTGTCTGTTTTTCAGTATAATGGCAGCTCTATTTTTAACTATCGTGTTTGTGAGTCATCTGTCTAATTGTTATTAAAAAAACCAAACACCTCTATTTGAAAAGAGTTGATAATGAATAGGCTTTTGTTATTAAAACTTATCCTAGATTCCAGACATCGGTAGTGTATATTTGAAATAAATTTAATTATTATCTAAATGAATGTCAGTTGACTGTGACTAAACTAAGAATTTTCAAAAATTCAATTGAAAGCAGGACTCACATTCGAACAGCTGCTTAGTTCGGCCTCATCAATGATTGAGACAGCATAAGGTTGTCTCAAAATGCATTAACAAAATTGCGCAATACCTAGTCATTGTAACCAAAGAATGTATATAGAATCAGAAACATAAGCAAGCTCAAGCAATAAATTAAGTATATTGTACTGAGATAAGTTTATAAATGACATAAACTTACACAATTGTATTCTAATTTTTGGTTATTTACAGTAGGGCCTTTAAAGTCGTCATTTTTATTTCGTATTATCGTATCAGGTCTATTTAGTTATGTAATTTAATTAGCGTAAAACGTAACACCTCTCATTCAAGTTTGTTTTCAACTTTTCATAAATATATCTATGAAATTTTAAATTAGATAATTACTAGTCAAATGATCTATTTTAAGTAGTGTCTAAATGTTGATGTAAATTGTCCGGTGCTGTCCTTCATTTTTTTAATTCTTGCAACCCTTTCCTCTTGTGGGACAATTGATAGCACTCATAGGTCGATAAAATCTTGAATCCTTTGCATTTCCATGTGCACCGATTTTTGGCCTTGATTGATGGAGTCTCACTTGTCCCTTAATTTTGAAGCCCTCCATCAGCTGCTTGTCACAATCTATGCTTCTAACTTAATATCATGATTAAACTAATATTTTGCAATCTATCTTTTAGGACTTTCAACTTGATATAATTCTACTACTGGTGAATTTGTTTACATTACCTCCTCAGTCCCTAACCAATAAAAAATCAAGAGATAAAAATTACACGTTCAGGCTGATATGAGCGAGGGGTAAATTTACATTTAGGCACTGTAGTTTCATTTAAATGTTTACACATTAAAGTTATTTCAAGTAATAAAATGCTTAACATATTTGGAGACACACATACATAGGCTGCGCACGTCATTCTTGTGCAATGGTGGAAGCCAATATAAAATCAGCCATTAATAAGTATAACTGAAGTTTATTGAAAGAAATTTCGTACATTGCATTATTACTTTGCCTTTATTTGGTGTGGTGAAAAATTGATAGATGAAAGTTCTTGGCAAAGAATATCGATTCAAATAACTGCTCAGGGATTGCTGATTTGCATGATACTAGAAATTCTAAATACTTAACCCAGCTGCTTAATGGTATTCTTCATTTGTATAATTTGGATTAGGAGGTTTCTCGGAACTTATATATGCTCATCTTAGGAAATTTATTTCTGTATCGCAATTTTCGGATTAGACATTCTATGAACAGTTTATGCTAGAATATTAAGAAAATGGATAAAAATGTTATTAAAGATAAGTAATGATACTGAAGTTTGTAAAATTAGCATAACCAAACATATTCACTATAAACAGAAGTTTAAATATTGTTGTAAATCCACTCTGTCGAGAAGACTGTTTTTAGTAATTTAAAAAAACTTACATTAGAATCTTAACAAATGTAAATCGCATGGCTACCCTAAAAAAAGATTTAAAAACCCTTCATTAAAATTATGTTTTATATATTATGTGTTTTATATTTTATTATGATTGAATATGAATTCTCTAATATCGTCATCTCATACGGATTTTCACAATTTAACGTAATGATATAATTTGCTATATATTTTCTTTTAGATATAATTTTATAATTATTTTTATAATGCTCATTGCATTTACGTATTAATTGTAGTATAAAACAGAAACGAAAATCATATAATAATTGATCATTTTGCTAAAATGGATGAATAAGGCAATTTAATGTGTGCTTAATTAGCAATGCCATTAGATTTCATGTTACAAAGGCCATTGGTTTTCAGTTGATTGATTGTGTGCGAGCTGGTCTAACATTGTGCATTTTTTAATATTTAATTTCAGCAGTCGCTTGATATTTTAAAGTAAATTACTGTGTTGGCCTGTAGGTTAATGCCTCTGTATGTTTTCAGAACTTAAATAAACGTCGCTTAAGATGCGGCTAACTCATCGATGTATTAAACTTTCTCCAGCTAATCGCGTTTTCGGCTATTAAATGTGCATCTGTTTAGTCCCCGTCTGTTTTCTTTTAATTTTCGTTGTTTCGGATGTTCTCCTATTTGACCTAATTTTTAATTAAATATTTTACCATTTCAGTTAAATGATTGATGAGGCCCGTTCAACAGATTGTCTGTTTTGGAGAGATATTTAAATATTGTGGCTGGTTTCGACGAATTGTTACTAGTCGTATGCGGTATCATGTTGGAAGTATATTTTTTATATTCAGGTTCAGTGTTTGTTGATTTGAAAAAGAAGCCTTGTATACTAATATTTCTGGCACTGCCTAACGTAAAATTAAGAAATTTGAATTTGAATTTTTGTGTTGTTTAATTAAAATTCCGCAATACGTGGTTTTATTTGTGTTCAAGTCCTAGTTTAACTAAACATCAGTTAGTTCTAGCATGACTAGGAATAAATTTAAAAAAAAGCTTAATCAGAATGATTTACCGCACGTATGTATGCGTTCCTAGCATACCTGCGACACATAATTAAGAGCTCTCCTTACGTCCCAAATCAAACAATAGCCAATTTGGCTCTAAATTAGGCCACATGCAATGAAATCTAAGATTATACGCAATGTATAAACTATTTATTAATACTGTAAAAGGTAACAAATCCGCTTTTACACAGTAATCCAAAAAGAAGGTACATTATTTAGATTTCCAACATAATTTGACCAAATATTTAATCTGCTTCTGGCATATTGTTCGCATTTACCATTTTCTATTGGTGTCTGAAATACATTAACGCAGATATGTCATTTGTACATAACGAAAAATATAACTAGTTTATCTTTGTTGGCACTTATTTTTCAATTAAACTATTATGTTTATCCAGAACATTGAGAGCGATAACAATTCTGGTCTTTCTCATGATGCCCCAACCGGTTTTAAATGGTTTGGGCCATTCGTAAATAAACGACAAGTGTGCAAGGTAGAAAATTGCAAATCTGCAGCTAAAGAGCCAATTTTGAAAACGTGCATCATATCAATGGAAGTGGAAGCGAGTTCAATGCGGACAGTCGGAGGAGAAGATCATAACAAACAAAGATTTTTAGCTGAGATATATAGGATCGACCCCTTCTCCATGCCAGAACACTTCAAGCAGTACATCAGAACAGAGGGTAAACCCAGATTTTAAAAATACTTATTTTAATTCCTAATTGTTCATTAATGTTCTTTCGGATCTGCAGTTTCTGTGTATAACTGTAAGTAAACACTTTACGATTAAATGTAAAAAAATTGACATTTTCACATTATTTTGCAAATCTTCATAACTAACTGGACGATTAAATACTCTAATTAATGAGTTTTGTTGTCCATTGTTATATACAGTAATTCAGTAATAAATTAAACAGAACACTTGTTAAAATATAGTAAAATATTGATTGTTTTGCTCTTCGTAGAAATCATTAGACTAAACTTAATAAGATAAATATGGAAATGTAAATGCCTTCTGCTCTTGTAACTAAAAATACATGGGATGAAATTTACAAAAACAAAATTTGCTTTTACAATTTTATCAATAGGACCATATTAAATTGACTTAATGCAAATTCGTATCAGCCACTTTAATCCAAGCTAAACCTAGCTTTGTAAAATTTGAAAACGCAATATGTTCTTGCGGGATAATTGATAGCACTCGTAGGTTGATAGGACCTGGATTCCGTTACACTGTCATGTAACAGATTTTGTTGCCACTTGGTTGACGAACTGTCAATTGTCCGTCATCCAGAAGCCGTCCGCATGTAGACTTTCTGAAATTGTTTGCGAACCAGACATTTGCACACACAACAACGTACACACACACACACACACACACACACACACACATAAATGTACTCTAATCTAAATGGACATTTATGAAATGAATTTACATACTCGCCTATCCGTGATGTGTCAATTTATTTAATAACTTTCCGGACATATAGAGAGATCAATAAAATGAAATTTTAATTATGTTGCTGTTATTCTCAATTTCCGGATTACCCAATCTCATCCTGTGGGAAATATATTAAAGAGAGAGTGAGATTAGTAAAAACTGTTGAATGAATAATGGATTACTCTCATGTTTGGACAAGACCGAATATAGATCCTACAATTACGAATGGCATATAAACCAAATACAGATTCATTTATGCACATACCTTGTATAATTTTTTTAAAATTTAAATATTTGTGTCCAAAACATAAATATCTACGAGGTGAAACGATCAACTATACTGGGGAAAATAGCACTTGAATATGTAACAGTGAAAAATGCGCACAAATGGTTAATTCTCAAGCTATCAAAACAATAATGACCAGATCTCAGACATCACTTCGCAATACTGCGAGAATGACCTTTACATGCAAACACGCATACACACAAACACAAACGTATACACACTCACCAACTAGTCAAAACAAGAAACAGCAGTAAAAACGAGTCAGATTTGTTACCACTAGCATAATCAATTGAAAACCCAAAATGTATAAATATGTATGATTGTATAAGAGAGGATTAGTATTCACGAAATAAATGGCCTTTATCCACTTTGTTATTTGTGTTTTCCTAATTACAAGAATACTGTTTAATTAAAAAGAAAAGGACATCACAAAAATATCAATGTATACTTAAAATTACACATAAACAATAATGTGTATTTATATGATACATATTTATTTATTATTAACTCATTTAAATTTATTTATATCCACGGCTTATGTATAAATATCGCTTCATATATACCCATACATACTATATCTTATATAAATTTTGATAATCAGATAAAAAACCATGTCGGTACTTCCTATAAATTTTCTAATTATATATATATATATATATATATATATATATATATATATATATATATATATATATATATATATATATATATATGTATATAATATTCATATCATGTTAACAAACAATAAATTATATCAGTCAAATACACATTTTTTAATATTTACCTCAATTTATATTTCTATATATAAAAGCCATATATATATATATATATATATATATATATATATATATATATATATATATTATAATAATAATAATAATACCAGTAACGTTTAGTATGTCTGATGGCATGTTGAGTTCTGCCATGAAATCAATTTTGAAGGAATTAATCATTGAAATGTGTCCATTCATCCAATTGTCAACTGAACCTGTTAAAAAAAAACAGGAATTTTTGGCTTCAATTCTTAACTTTTAAATGGTTTACCGTGTTTCTTGTTTGTTTGGTATTTGGGCAGAACTCGCAAAATGTGCTATTTAAAACAATTATCATGTATTAACAATAATTGATTGCGCGGGTGGTGGTAACAAATTCTTTAAATCAAGTTTGCGAGCTTGAAGTAAACACCAATCCTATTGTATTTAACCAGTCGTCGAACAACATAACAAAACTACCGCCAGCTGCAACGCACTGACGCGTTTCGACCTTCCATGATCATCATCAGAGTACGACGGCAAACTGACTAGCGAGGATCAAACCACATTGAATATATATGGAAATCAAATTTAGATATGCGGCTCTCACCTCTAGCAGTCTCACATACATTGAACTTGACTGGAAATGTCGGCTGCACAATTTCTATGCAGTCACGAACATTAACTGTTTGCAGCTTTCGCCACATATACATATATAGGCAATACAATTTAACAATAATTGATTGCGCGGGTGGTGGTAACAAATTCTTTAAATCAAGTTTGCGAGCTTGAAGTAAACACCAATCCCATTGTATTTAACCAGTCGTCGAATAACATAACAAAACTACCGCCAGCTGCAACGCACTGGCGCGTTTCGACCTTCCATGATCATCATCAGAGTACGACGGCAAACTGACTAGCGAGGATCAAACCACATTATATATATATATATATATATATATATATATATATATATATATATATATATATATATATATATATAGTGGCACCTCGAGATACGAGTTTAATTCTTTCCAGAACCGAACTGGTTAGTCAATCGGCTTGTATCTCAAACGAATTTCTCCAATTTAAAATTACTGAATTAGATTTAATCCGTTCAGGAACTATACAAAAAATCCCCAACACATTGTAAATTATAAATAAAGATGTGTTTTTAAATAACAAACAAACATTTAAAATTAACAAATGCATAACAGAATATGATGCTTCTTTCTTCACCAAGTCGACATAAATACTCCGTGCCCTCTCGCGTATTACTGTCTCGTCAGTGCATCTCCTGCCTACTCCTCTTTCACTCACACGAGCAAAAGCTTCTCTATTAATCAGTGGGTAGTTGTCATAATTAGGGAAATAATTGTGGCTACTTTTTCTGTTGTAGCACAATTGATGGCATCCTTCTTCTTCAATATCGTACAAATTGTCGATGTACTACGGTCATAGATCTTTGCGAGTTCAATTACTCGTACACCACGCTCATGTTTTTCTATTATTTCTTGCTTCAGTTCTATTGAAACCATCCTCTTCTTCCTGTCACCATTCTCTTTAGCACTAACTTTCTTCGGCCCCATGATGACACACAAAAAAGTTCAGTAATCACGCGAAAATCAAGCAAAAAAAAATACAGTGCATAAAATACACTTCGATTCAAGCGGGTAACACGTGCGAGTGAGCGAAAGATTCTTCGGAAACACGTCTCGTATATCGGATTTGGGCTCGTATCTTGAATGAAAATTTGGACGAGCCCGCCTCGTATCTCAAAAACACTCCTATGTTAGGCTGCTCGTATCTCGAGGTAGCACATATATATATATATATATATATATATATATAATGCAAACTGAAGTGGGTTTTGAACGTCAAATTCCTATGATTCAATCGGGATACATAAGATGTCGAATTTGCATATATTCCTTTTCTACTCAAATCTTATAGGAATACATAAATATCCCTATATGCACACTTCTAAACAAAATATAAATTATATATATCTCAATCAATATATAAGAAACGATGTGAATTCCTCTCTCATCATATAGAAGAATCCTAGTATTCTATCCATATATATATATATATATATATATATATATATATATATATATATATATATACATATATATATATATTCATCGCACCCTTCCTTGTGCAAAAGCAAAAGACCAGACGGTTAATTACTCGAATGAGAGAAAATTGCAATTTAAACGCCTGTTTTAAATCAAATGGTGAATACACGTCTGCTATTGCGCAACACATCATCGAAACAACGCACGTATGTTCTCCAGACGTAGCATTCAAAGTAATTACTAAATGCAAAAACAAAAGGGAGCTAGCCACATACGAAGCCTTATGGATAAACAAATTGCAGCCGGATTTATGTAAGCAGAAGAAGCACGTACAAGCATTGAGCTTGAACTGGATGTGACTCACGCAATTTGATTGGTTTCTATTTTTCACAATCTCTCTATGTTCACATATTTCTATCTTGCTTTGCATTTCAATTTATATATAAAGATATATTCATTAGGGGATATTTGAGAAGACAATGCGAAAGAAATATTTCTTATATCTGATAAAATTTCTTTTTGTTTTTACACACAGGAAGGGTACAATGAATTTTATTAAAGCTCGCATTTCAAAAGATATATATATATATATATATATATATATATGTACACACCATATATATATATATATATATATATATATATATATATATATATTGGGTATCTACAAATATATCTCTATAAGCCACTATGTGAGTTTACCCCACATCTTACGTAAATATATAGTATCGTTAATATAAATTTCTCACCTCATATATATTATGCATATATAAATAAAAATATGAACAACCATGTGAGTTCCTCCCACATTTTATAGACATTAATATCCACCTATACATACTTACAACTACACACCATTTATCATATATATATACCGAAATAAACATATGGAATCATGTATGATTCTCCCATATCTTATTAATATATATATATATATATATATATATATATATATATATATATATATTCATTTATTTATCTTTCCATATATACATGTATATATATACGTGCAAAAATCATTATATAGACATTAATATCCACCTATACATACTTACAATTACTCACC
The DNA here is from genome assembly GCA_029291075.1 of Eudiplozoon nipponicum. NCBI lineage: Eukaryota > Metazoa > Platyhelminthes > Monogenea > Mazocraeidea > Diplozoidae > Eudiplozoon > Eudiplozoon nipponicum. The sequence goes on from JAQBSW010002889.1 coordinate 23,051, forward strand.
ATTTATCATATATATATCGAAATAAACATATGGAATCATGTATGATTCTCCCATATCTTATTAATATATATATATATATATATATATATATATCCATTTATTTATCTTTCCATATATGCGTATATATATACGTGCACAAATCATAAATAATATTTATATCTAAATCAAAAATTAAGTAACGATGTAAGATCTCCTAGTGCACACGATTCCTTATAATTATAGTATATCCGCCAAATCTCACCATTATTAACTCAATCTAAAATTTGTTTAAATTCCTGGTCGCGATTTCTTGATCAAATTTATTGTTAACTCTTTTTCATCCAATCCATGTTTCCTATCATTCGAGAAGGCCTCATTAAAAATGGGACCTATTGCTTTTCTAAATATGTCACATTCATTATTTTCATTCCGGATTTTATTTCAATTCATTCCTTAATCAACCTAGTTAATCTATTTCGACCACATAAAGACATCCGTTGCCAAATGTCCTTTTTTAAATAAGTTCCTGGATTGATCCGATCTAAGTCTACATATATGTGTATCCTGCTTTATATTCCGCTCTACTTACTATTATTTGACGCATGGTTTCATCTTTATCCCTTAATTTGCAGTCTTTACAAGGTATCTCATAAACTTCTGACATGTTGAGAGGTTCGTTTCTGTTTCAGATTCGGCAGCTTATTGCCTATTGTAACTGATCGTCTTAATACTTTTCTTATGTTGTATTCCTGTGCTGATGTCCTAACGTTTCTTCTCAATCCGGACTCTGGCAGAATCAGAGTAATGTGTTTATTTTAATTTGGCTTTACTAAATTCCATATGTGTTTTTCCTGGTTTATTTTTCCATTAAATCTCCATAGATTCTCGTATAATTTTATCGGAAAATCATTTAACCTGAATATTTATTTAAATTTCTTCAGTTCTTTGTCCTTAGATTTTAAATCAAATATTTTAGGACTTCTCATTAGCGTGGATTTCAGAATGTCTTTTTGTATTCCAATGGGAGATCAGAGCAAAAATTCAATAGAATACCTGAATAAGTATTTTCTTTATAATTATAATTTTCTAATATCTGAGCCATTCGTCTAAATTTTGCATCAATATATGGTAAATGAATGAAGTTTGTTTTTGCGAACCTAGATTAATTGAAATTACCTGATCTGCGTTTTGACTAACGCAGTTTTCATTGTTTTCGATAGTTTTTTTACCGAGATATTTCGGCTTAACTTATCGATAGCCTTCATCAGTTGCGATATACCTCACAAGTTTAACAAACAAAAGTAATGAAGCAAGCCCGTTCTTCTTTAGTTTCGTTTGATAAACATGTGAGGTATATCGCGACTGATGAAGGCTATTGATATGTTTATCCAAAATATCTCGGTAAAAGAAACCTACTAGAACAATGAAAGGGCGTTAGTCAAAACGTAGATCAGACAATTTTAATAAGTGGTAATTCTTCTTTTCTTCCATTTTCCAATGTAAATTTTGATTCTCCTAGCTGATTAGCTAAACGCAGAAATAACTCCAACTCCTTATCCCCATTATTCTAATTTAAGTAGATGTCGCCTAAAAACCTTCAATATAAGTGTGGTTTGAGGGGATATTTGAAAAGAAATTTTTTTAAATAATGCACGTAAATGTTGATGACTGGGACGGATAATGGTTGCTCCATAGGAACACCTTTAATTGCACATTCGTCTTCACCAAAATATATAGTGGTTAAAGGGCGTAATACCGGCTCCTATTGATGAGTCGCCAGTAAGCACGAAACGAATGTGCATGAGATTATACTTTCCGTTCATGCTGCCTTTGGTTTATCCTTCTGGTCACAACTGAACTAATTTGTTACTAGGTTCGCAACACCTAATACATACTTGCATATAAATTAGTTCTCCGCAACAAACTGTATTTAACACCTATAATTTGTCGGTAGAATTCATTACTTAATATAAAATATGTAGAGGAAATACAAATTATAAACATATCCATAATGCTCCTTAACAGCATTTCGCTGCCATTTAATATTTCAGGATAACCCATTAAACAACGTTGGACACACTCTAATGCAGCATGCATCGAAACGTTATTATATATAGATCCCACATCCAGGCTTGCAGGTTATCATTCTCTAATAATTTATATTTGCCAATAATGTCAGTAAAGTGATGACTGTTCTTTAATATAGAATGTGGAATATATGGCTTAGAAATTGTTACATTTTTTCAAATTGGCGATTTCTGAAAATTTTCAATTCAAAGTGGATTACCAAGTTTATGGATATATACTAAGTCATATGCTCCAGGAGGTACTGTTTTCCGTTGCATTAATTAGATTCTGAGCAATGAATCTAATTCCCCTGACCCAATCATTTGATTGATTAAAGTCTTAACCTCAACTTGTATCTTATATGTTGGGACCTTATTTATTTTCTTATAAATTTCTCTTTTATTTAAATGTACATATCCGTTATCATTATGATCCATATGATTCATTAACACCGTAGCTCCACCTCTGTCTGTTTTAAGGTATATTATATCATTAGAAAACAAAATTGATCGCAATCTTTTTAATTCATAATTCGGTTTACATTTTCCCTCTCTATGTGTTAATAACAATTTGCCAAGATCCAATTCAAATTTTGATTTTTTTGGTAGGAATTGGGTGATTTTAGCTGTTTCCGTAATAAATTCATTCTGGGGTACTTGTTCCATAAGAACTACTTTGCTTACTCCAAGGCTAAGTTTTCTCTTCTCATTACCCTCGAGAACCATGGACGTTTAGACACAGCAGAATCATTTGAAATATTTCTCGGAGGCCTATATATTCCCAAGTTTTCTAATTTCTTCTCCTGTCTCTGTCTAACCTTTCTGAATATATTTATTCCTAACCTTGTTAGTTAGCTATTCTATGTAGTTAAATTGCATTGTATGCAAATGTAAGAGTAACACAGGTTTTCTATAGCCTTTTCTCTAATTAGTTCATATTTTCTGTTTTCGTGTTTTTATCTATAATTTCATTAATTGAACTGAACCTTCCTGTTTATAGATCACCCCCTACCATATCTATCTCAACTGGTACTCTGAATCTAAAGCATTTAGGAACAACATTAAATTGAAAAATAATTTCAAAAAATGAGGTATTTTCCACTTTCTAAATTATTTGAATTTTTCTAGATTTGTATTGGTTGAACAATTTAAAGATTTTTCCGTTATACTTCCGTTTTCGAAACTTTAAAAAGCTAACAGACCAACAATACATTATCCTAATATTTGCGATTCTTCATTTGTCAAAAGAAAAGAGCAAGAATTAGCTCGAGCACAATTTATTCACTATTCTCGCACATATCATTCATTAAAAAAATTTCGTCATGAATTAATTTTCCAATTCAACATTTTTCATCGTGTAATGTTCCTTGGTTAATTCTCCAATAATAATTAATATTTCAAGTTTAATTCGTATAATTGACTGACTGAAAATGTTTGTAAAGGTTAGCTGTAAAAGCAAAATATGTGACGCTGATTCGGACACATTTTAAACATTTATTCAAATTCTTCTTTCGCATATGCGGTAATAATGAGCAAACGTTTTTGTCCAGTCTCGGTAAATAGCAAAGTTACCGTCAATCTCACGTTTTTACAAGCAACGAAAGGTCAGCTAAGGAGAATATATCTGAATGGAATATACTAGTGAAGCGTTAAATTCTAGTGGCCAAACATGTATACCTCAATATAAAATGGGGCATAGCAGAATTATGATTATTAAAGATTTTGTTCTAAACAGATTCGTAAGCTAATTTTCTCTAAATAGAAATATTATCAGAATAAAGTATATGCTAAGATATTTACAAAACTTGCTCTTCTATGGCCAGTTGGGCATGGTCTAAAAAACCAATATATTCGCTTCTTTAGTAATTGACCAATCTGACCTAAATAGCACACAGTGCAGCTTTTGCATTTGTATTAGAAAATCATGCTAATTCTCCCGATTGCACAAATATTATGCCTTTAATTTATGTTTTCTAGCAATTATGTTGTATAATAAAACATCAATTTGTATTAGCCATCCAAAATGTCACTGCTTATTACATTCTTCATGTTAATTTTTCAGAATGTGCATCCCCTTTAAACAGTATATTGAAATAGGTATTTTTGTGTTTTGGTAATGATTCATTGCTGTTGTGTTGTCGTTTAAACTTTATGTTTACTTCAACATTTCGTTTGAGATACAGGTATGCTGATAAAGTTCTCTTTAGCTCCACGAGCCCTTGGCTGAAGGATCGTCCTACCCTGGAAATCGCTTAAAGGTACGTAATAAGAAGAAAGGTTATTAAAATATACAACGTCACTTGCACAACAGGATCAATCACACCTTGTTTTTAAAAAATCACATGATAAACAAAAATGCTTTCGCCCTTTGAAAAAATTAACATCCAACGTATTTAGGTTCTTGATTGGCCAGCCAAAGACCTGCAGAAATTTTGTGAGACTACGACATTCATCCATAAAAATGACATCCATATCCTGTTTCTAGAAAATGAAATAGAAGATCTCCCATTCAAAGATTGACAAAACAGGCAACCTGAGTTTTAAGAAAATGTTTAAATATTTCAGCAAGTTAGTATAAGCCCACATTGACAAAAAATGTACAAACATTTGCCACCAAATTTCGTTCAAATGTTTCCCGAATAGCTTTCAAAGAAGCTAAAATTTTAAAAGTTTTGGGACCAGATTCTTCTTTAGGCTCAATGCACTTCCATGCTTTAGCTAACTTTGGGATGATAACGCAAATGAAGGCTGTAAGTTCATACCAGAAAACATAAAATTTATGCAAATGGTAACTGTTTTATAATAGCGACTGCCGCGATTTTTTACTCACTCACTGCAGGACCTGTAAATCTAATAAAGTTATGATGAGCCTTCTAATTAAAAAATAAGCCTCACATGTTGCCATTTTCAAAACCAGTAATTTAGATAAGTGTTTAAATTACTTTTCTTCACGCCCCAGCGTCAAAATTAAATAAAATTTTCTACGTTCTATGCTAGTATTTGAAATGCGTTTACTTTTGCAGAAAATAAGACTCTGCTTTGCAAAATAATCATGTCTTCAATGCTCCTATGTAGTGTAAATTAGGTCGTAAGACGTGGGTTTTAATTAAAGAAGTACGACTGATTAAGTATAAGAGGTAGATAGTTTAATTGCGCAAACATTATGTAAGCAATTGCCAAATCTTACATATTTATTAAGAATAAAATGTAAACCAACTCGAAAGACCTAATGTACTAATTTAAAATTTTTACTTATACCTCTTTGGTTTGATGGGCGACAAAATGAAATTATTCCCAATGCAGTTTTTAATTTATTTTAATTTAATTGGAGGAAATAAATTGAAATAGAAACTTGAACAGCAATCCTTGCCGATTAAAAATAAATTTTGCGATGTATTAAAGAAACGGAGGCCACACCAATTGCCCCAATAGAAATGGATAATACCATATAAAACGTCAACTTAGGTTTCATATGACAAATTCAATTATCGCGCAATCGTCCAATTTATTTCGAATAGTAAATTGTTTTAATTAGTTACACATTTGCTTAAATCTGCTATTGTGAGTATTGTGCTGTGTATATATGTGGCAATTTGACCTGAGGATGAAACGTGGATTTCTGTTCCGAAACGTAGCCAGTAAACAAAGATGTGATAGAACCGCATTTCCTTTGGGACGAATACAAACTCAGCTCGATCGAATAAAAAACGTAATTTGAAATTGTGATTAATTGAAGCACGTACGATTAAAAGAGCAAAATAATATAATTTTATGTATTTTCAGGTCGTTTGTAAGGTTTTAGATTACTGAAACCACTTCCAATCATCAAGACTTATACCAAGTTATTTATCATTGTCATGCCTCCTAGTTATAAATTCGAATCATTCCAATAGAAATAAGAAATCTAAAGAATTTGATGCCGTAAATTATTCGGATTATGAAAAAACTAACTAAAATACATACGTTGGTATACATTTGAGCAATCCCTTCTCGGTGGTTAGAGAACCAGTTTCAAAAGCATATGTGTACAGGTTCGAGCCTGTCTGCGGCAAATTCTGGACAGTACGTGATGAGTTCTGAATAAAGACGAAACCGGTCTATTGAATGAATTACCTTTTCCACATTTTACACTGCGTTGTTTATACTGACAAATTTATGTACATATTCGGTCAGATTTTTGTATCAACTCTGATTGAATGTCCTTTTTTTCACCTCCCGTGAAAGCAACGTTTATTTAACAGCTGCAATGTCTGCGGACGTTAAATAAAAACGTTCTATAAAATTTCATGTTTCAAGTTGTTTGATATTTATTACACCAGTTCAATAAGAGTTAAGTGTCACAGTTAAAATTTTGGGAATATTTGTGTTCAAAATGTTTTCTACCAAATTTTGATGCTGAACAGGAAAGCTCGAAATTAATCAATTCGTTTAGTTTGTGTGTCTGACTATGCTATTATCCGAACGGAGAATATTGCGTGTATAAAATTTTATTAAAAATAATATCCATAAGCGTATCCACAATTGATGAATGCTTAATCAAATTACTTTAGTGAAAAGATATATGGTAACGTGAGATAAAACTTTTGCTCACGATTACTTTGGTCGATCTTGCTAATTCCAATTTTAACCATTTGTTGTTACGCAAGCAATACATAATGGACAAATGCATATACATTTCTTTACAAAAACGAGTTTAGAATACTTTATTTGACCAGCAGCCCATCGAATATGTTTTATTGTCTAAACCTGTTTTGCCAAATTCCTGCATTTAGATTTTGTTACTCACGCAATGACCTACTGAACATGTTCCTTTCTATTTTCCGCAAATCATTCTTCTGGTGATCGCTTTAGTATGACGAAGCGGCTTTTTACCTTTTACAAGTTTCAGCTAATGTATTATTATTAGATATAATTTCGAAATTTAAATAACACGAAAAACAAATCTACATATAGAGCACGAATAGGATTACGAAATAATGATTATAAAATATGTAATTGTTTTTTTCCTATGGCAGTATGTATATTGAAAACTTACAGTAGCCTGGTAATCAAATTACATCCGCGAAAAATATGGCTGTTAAAAATGTGTGTCAGATAAAGAACTTCGAATTAACATCATGAATTTCATTTAAATTCTTCAGTTATTTTAAGTTTTTACCGATAATATTTCTGTAATCAAATTGTAACACGATTATTTAACTCAATTCATAAGTTTAATGACAATAACTACTGAATTTCGGTTTTTATTTCTTTCACTCACAATAAATTTAATAATATGCTAGCATCGAAATCACCAAGACCGAACGTAGAAGCTGCAAAGACATGGTTAGAGCAATATATCGCGCAGTCTGCTGGAAGGCAAAACCACTCCTCATCGCGGTTTAAATCCGCATCAACTGCAATCTCATCATGCAGCTATCTAGACAAACTGCACCCGATTAAAGACTCGATCCGACCTAGAAGTGAAGCGTCTTTCACCTTCCATTCAGTCGAAGCAAATTCTCAAAATCAACGACTGACCTCAAATTACAAAGATAGCCATCAATCCGATGCAAAAACAGACCGTCACGATCACCGAGGACATGAGGCGGAACCCACATCAATTGGAGATATTAACGCATTAACAATCGCTTCCTCTAATACGATTGGTCGATATTGCAACAAATCAGCGTTATCAAGGCGCCAGCTCTCAGCTCGTGATATTCCCATAATGGGCCTGACACCTTTGTGCGTAACATCACCATCAACTGCAAGAGGTACATTTTGTTCTTTAAAAATTATTCGTAACTCACTTTAATATAAATAAATCGTTTTCAAGTGGGAGTTAATATTTTATTTTTTAGATAATGCTTAATGGACATAGCTTTTCAGATACACACTTTACACAAACTGCCAGCACTTGTCTGGCTGCAATATTTTACGGTTACATAAATTGCATTTGAACATGTGTTATCAGGAGAATCATTTAAATACGCGACATGCATAGCATGGAATAATTGAAAGATTCAACATTTTACTATTCATTTCGCTTATAAATTATCCTTTTACATTGTGAAACAGTATAATTGTGGCATGTATTAATAAAAAGTTGGAAATATAGGATGAAATACTTCCCATAGTGGGTCAATTATATATTTATTATTGTCAATCGGAAACGCATTATGAATACATCAGTAAAAATACATATTTACATAAATAGACATTTTATTGGAAAACACGATACAATGAACTTCGAAGCAACTCTCTTCAACTTAAATGAACCAGACAGTCCATTCTTATTTAGCGTCTAAATTATTTTTATAGAAAGAAATATCAAGGCAGAGAATCTGAGATTACCTGGAATAAATAAACTTCTTCATGCAGTTGTTAAATTGTTTGACAAAAACATGATTTAATTTGATAATTCTGTCCACTTACAAATTTAAGTTAATTAACTTGCGTAATGTTATTCTGGGTAAGAATTTCTAACACTTAATTTTAGATTTAACGTGCGATTTACTCTTTTCGGTTATAACTGCATTATAATCCCATCTTTACTAAATCTATGCTGATGTCGTTTAAATGATTACCAATAATTATACGCTACAAGTACACACTTCCACGTTACTTATACGTTCACACGCAATGTAGATGATTACATCCGAAAAACAACGATATTCAAAAAAAAATGTCTCATCTATTTTGAAATATTGAATCTACAAAAATACATGGGTAAATATTTTCTATTTTGAATATATATATATATATTTTTTTTTTTATTATATATATTTGTGTGTGTGCGTGTGCTTGTGTGGAGAGAGAGAAAAAGAAATGAAAAGGAATGTGGTCGGTTGGGAGAGAAAAATAATCATTTTTATTTCATTTACAGCAAAATGTTAAACATAATTGTCTGTTTATGCTCTACAAAAACCGACATCGATACCTCATTTTGTGACAAAATTCTCAGCTCATATCTTGCGATCTCAGCTAGTACAATAATTTCCAATGCCATTCATTTTCTTGATTACCAATGTGTACTGTTATGATTAAGGTGTGTGTTCTGCATATTTAAATTCCAATTTTAAATAAATCGGACTGTGTCATATTCTCAAATATATTAGATCGCCAATTATATCATATCTTGAAGGTCGTTTTCATTTTTGGACCTGGATTAATTGAAATTACCTGATCTGCGTTTTGACTAACGCAGCTTTCATTGTTCCAGTAGTTTTCTTTTGATAAAATATTTCGGCCAATATTACACTAGGCCTTCATCAGTTGCACTTCGCTTCACAAGTTTAACAAACGAAACAAATGAAGCAAGCGCGTTATTTCCTCTTGCCATAATATTTCTACTTCAGACTGACCTTTCATTAGATATTCGCGTGTCACATGTGTGTGTGTGTGTGCATTTTCATAACTGTTGTTTTCATCTAACTAATTGAGACCAGAGTGGCTGAATAATAATTTATCAATAGCATTCGTTAACTATTCGTTTTACACACTCAATGTAAATGACGTAACTGAGATGGCCCCCACTTTCAGGTGGGGGAGACCCATAATTCAGAAACACTCGTCATAAAAACATGCCATGAGTGATAAAACAAGAAGTCCGAAAGACCAATGCACATGTTAAATTTCAATTCAAACCACTAGGGTTGTACTCAATATAGACAAGTTAATAACAGTTATTGGTATATCTTAATCGATTCTCTTGTTGTTAGTTTTTTTAAATAATACTCACTTTTGACACGTTGTTCCGTGCTGATAGACGATGAGACACTGATTAACTTCTTACCGCGCGTACTTCCGAGATGCTTAGTAAATTAATCAAACTTTTATTTGTGTCTTAGCTATTCTGTCCAATGATTAGATTAACTTAATTTTCATTACCGGATGTTCTTCATATGTAATGATTCAATATATTTAAATTTTATTCAAAAATGAATAGGATTTATGGCATAAATGATTCGTTTAGGTAAGTGATTGGCTCTAAGATCTGGCTCTAAGATCGTAATTATATTTGATCGATATTCATTATAAAGGCGATTTCAGTCGAAATGCATCAATGTGTAAAATAAAACAAAATAATTGTTAAATACAAAATTAGTTTTATTTTGCTTAATCAGCCCCATGTTTCCAAAGGCAAATTTGATGTTATTAAATTTCAATTGTTTATTTCTTACGTATTTCGAAAGTATAATTAAAATGAATGAATTGTTCATTCGTTTAAACAATATTTTAGTATGATATTTTATTTACATCGTTTTGCTATTATCAAATTTTAGGAAATATGCATGTACTATTCTGTGTGGCCAGAGTCTATTGTAAAATGAGTAACATCATCTTTGATTGAAACCGGATTTTTGTGGCTGTGAAGAAGAAAATATTTGGCTTTAGTGTATTAGATTATTTGCACCTAATAACAAATTAGTTCAAATATGACCAGAAAGATAAACTAAAGACCGCATTAACGGAAGGTGTAACCTCACGGGCTCATTCGTGACATTATACCTTTTGTTCATGCCGGCTTTGGTTTATTCCTTTAGTCAAATTTGAACTAATTTGCTACTAGTTATGCAAAACCGAATACAAAATTGATATATATATATATATATATATACATATATATATATATATATATATATATATATATATATATATATATATATATATATATGTATGTATATTCTTTCGAAATGCGAGTCTTAATAGGATTCATAGTACCATTCCCATGTGCAAAAACAAAAAGAAACTTTATCAGATACAAGAAACGCTTCTTTCTCATTTTCTTCTCAAGTATCTACAAATGAACATCTCTTTATATATAAATTGAAAGGCAAAACAAGATAGAAATATGTAAACATGGAGAGAGTGTGAAATAAGGAAACAACCAATCAATTGCGTGCGTCACCTCCAGTTCAAGCTCAATGCCTGAACATGCTTCTTCTGCTTGCATAAATCCGACTGCAATTTGTTTATCCATAAGGCTTCGTATGTGGCTAGCTGCTACTTTTAATTGCATTTAGTAATTATTTTAAATGCTCCGTCTGGAGAAAATACGTTTGATGTTTTAACAATGTGTTGCGCAATTGCAGACGTGTATTCACCGTTTGATTTAAAACAGACGCTTAATTTACAATGTTTTCTCATCCAAGTAATTAACCAACTGGTAGATCGTCCTAATTAAGTTGATCAATAACATGCGCATGCATATAGGTAAATAACATTTGATGTCGACATTAACGGCTGTTTCTCTTTAGATGTTGGTAACGGCAAGTGGGTTACCATTAATAAAAAAAATGCAGCCGGATTTATGCAAGCAGAAGAAGCATGTTCAGGCATTGAGCTTGAACTGGAGGTGAGGTACGCAATTGATTGGTTATTTCCCTTATTTCACACTCTCTCCATGTTTACATATTTCTATCTCGTTTTGCTTTTCAATTTATATATAAAGAGATGTTCATTTATAGATACTTGAGAAGATAATGTAAAAGAAGCATTTCTTGTATCTGATAAAATTTCATTTTAAAAGATGTATTTGTTGTCTCAGTGCTGTCCGTTTCGTTTCGGATTTGACCGCATTTTGCTTGTGCGGGACAATTGGTAGCACTCATAGGTCGGTAAAATCTTGAACTTCCTTCATATTCAGATGATGTAATTTTTGGCCTCAATTGATGGGTTCTCACTTGTCCCTTCTTCTTTAAGCCTTCAATTAGCTGATTGTCTGAAAATGACGTTGGATCAAGATTTTCCATTGTTCTTTGTCCTTTCTAAAGTTCTTGTTTCAGACATATTTCCTACTCTATCTAGCTGAAATGGTAGTCTAAATTTAAAGCATTTCGGTATAGTATTAAATTTTAAACATAATTTTAAGAATGAGATATGTTCCACTTGCCTTACAATTTGTATTTTCCTCCTTTTGTATTGGTTAAAGAGTTCGACGACTGTCCGGTCGTATTTTTGATTTAAGTACATTCTAAAAGATGTATTTGTTGTCTCAGTGCTGTCCTTTTCGTTTCGGATTTGACCGCATTTTGCTTGTGCGGGACAATTGGTAGCACTCATAGGTCGGTAAAATCTTGAACTTCCTTCATATTCAGATGATGTAATTTTTGGCCTCAATTGATGGGTTCTCACTTGTCCCTTCTTCTTTAAGCCTTCAATTAGCTGATTGTCTGAAAATGACGTTGGATCAAGATTTTCCATTGTTCTTTGACCAAATTTTCGAGACTTCATTTCCAGTCTCATCTTCAGGGTTGACACAATACGCACAGGAGTAAAACACAACTTGTGACAAATGTGGTATTCTCATTCAAGACAGATATATTTATATCTATTTTAATTCTAAAAGGACTTTTAATCGTCTTCCTAATATCCGGGACAAGTGAGAACCCATCAATTGAGGCCAAAAATTACATCATCTGAATATGAAGGAAGTTCAAGATTTTACCGACCTATGAGTGCTACCAATTGTCCCGCACAAGCAAAATGCGGTCAAATCCGAAACTTTCATTTTGTTTTCCTACATTGGAACGGTATTATGAATATATAATATATATATATATATATATATATATATATATATATATATATATGTATATATATATATTTCTAAATATGAAGAAAAAACACATTAATAACACCATGGATAATGGCCATTTATTTCGAGAATACTAAACGTCACTCTAAATCTTTTATTTATATACATTCTGGGTTTTCAGTTGATTATGTGGGCGGCAACAAATCTTACTCGGTTTTACTTATATTTCTTGCTTTGGCTAATTTGTAAGTGTGTATGCGTTTGTGTCTGTGTGTGTGTGTGTTTTCATGTAAATGTCCTGAGATCTGGTCATTCTTTATTGATAGCTTGAGAGTTAACCATCTGTTCGCATTGTTGTCTTTTGCTTCAAATGATCGATTTTTACATTTCTGAATGTCTCGTGCACTTTCTACTCTGCATAAAAATAACATTAGCTGCTGACGGACATGAATTTGATTCTATTATGAATGAAGTGATTCCCGGAGATGTTGGTGATAATCCAGATGAAACGACGAAAACACCGGATAACAGGTGGCATGCAAAATCAGATTCTGCTGACCCAACAAGTCATCTTGCATTTTTTTTGAGCAGGCGACTGAACAATTCGCTTTTAGGCAGAAAATGCGCGATAAAACGAGCTGCCAGCACGCCGGCCAGATTTCACCATACCAGGTATTTTTTGCAGTATTACCTCACATATTTTGGACTCTATTAATTTTAGCAGTGCTTAATGTAATCCTTGATATAAAAATAGTAACTCGTTTCGTTGTTGTCAAAATGTGATTTATTGCGAGAATACTTAATGCTAAAGCAGTTCCAAATAATAAGGAAAGGTAATAGTCCAATGACATTACGAAAACCGGTTTCCATTAGACGTGTCCTATGTCAAGTATAAGCCGAAGTCAATATTTTTTTCGGTCCTGTGTAATTATAAACTTGTTTCGGAGCAATGCTTGCAAGTAAACTGTCTGTAATTATTTATCCACCACAAATTTGCCATTCCCCCCAGGCTATGCAAGTTGTTCAATATACATTTAATAGCAACCTCATTTATGGAATATACAGATTATCCAAATATTTCCTCAGTCAATATATAGTAATTTTAATTAGTCCTATGTGTTATGCCCTGAGAATTCTAGGCGATTCTAATGAGCTTTCAGTTGCAAAAGCCGGCTTGATAGCTCGTTAAGTGTAAAATATACCAATTTGGTTCGTCGTAATATCCGTTTATGACATTCTAACGCGTCTAGAAATGGTGGCTTTTTCTGTAATAATTTGGCCACACAAAATTTTGATATAAGCCTAAATGATATATACGATAATTAGGACACCATATATATCTTATGAATGCATAACATGTAGTTAATTAATCAATAAAATAACAGGAGGATATATACAAACAGCTCTTTTTACACATGCATTTCGCGCTCGCTCATCAGTTAGAACTGACACAACTTTCATTACCCACAACATATTTTGAAAATAAACGCAAGGTAATTGGACGGTGTAATCTCCTTATATATATATATATATATATATATATATATATATATATGTGTGTGTGTGTGTGTGTGTGTGTGTAGGAGCAATGTAGAGTTAAATTCACATGGAGTCTTGGTAATACGATTTAAATGCCAAATTTCAATATACAGAACGTTCCAAACCTGTAAAAAGACACAAGAGCAAATTCTTCTACAAAGGTTAAAATTTATAATGACCACTAACCATTCTTCATGAAATTCTTAAACAATAGCACTGTTCAACATCAATTTACACATTCCGCTGGTAATCCGAATAACATTCAATCAAGCACGTATGTATATATATCTGTATATATATATATATATATATATATATATATATATATATCAGGTATATATATATCTGTATATATATATAGATATCTGTATACATATCTGAATATATCTATATATATATATATATATATATATATATATATATATATATTTACAGATATGTATACAGCTATATATACAGATATATATACTGATATATATAGCGATATTTATACATGCAAATATATATCTATACAGATTTGTTTACAGATATATATACTGATATATTTATATACAAATATATATACAGATATATACAGAGATATACACAGTATACATACAGATATATATATATATATATATACAGATATATATAGTGATATATATACAGATATAATGAAGGTCCTCGCTCTTCAGTACACGCAATAATTTCCGATGATTGTAACAGTATCCAAACATATGATGTCGTCTTTATCAAGTTTAAATCGGAAATGTAGATGGGGTCTATTTTTTCGTTTCGTGAGTTTGATCTGATTTGCTCTATGACACTTGACATAATGGTGGCCCTTGTTCTTGATCAATATCTCTTCCTGCTTTAATTTGTTCTTGAATCCGAAGCTCAAATTCGGACTGCAATCGATTAATACATATAACCTTGACATCTATCTGTCTCTGGGAAATTGCTGATTTTTTAAGATAGATTTGTGTACAATATTTTTGTGTTAAAAGGCCGTGATGCAGCACTGAGTATGATGCGGGCAGCGGAACATGCAGTTTTGTAGGCGAATGATGGTGATAGTGCTGATGATGCGGTGGCAGGCCGAACCCTGCATTTATACTTCAGATTTTTTCTGACAATCTTGCTAATGTTCTGTATAACAGTGACAGTAAACTATCACCTATTGCCTCAATTGTATCACAACTATCTACTGATCTAGTTGATATAATTAAACGAACATTGGTTGCGCGGGCGGTGATAGCAATTATTATAAGTAAGGTTGCGATCTTGATATAAGCAGCTGACCCATTAATTACTTACATATATCAGTATAAACTAAGAATTGTATAGTGTTGTAAAGTCAATTCATTCAGTAGATCGGTTTCGTCCTTATTGGTAACTCATCAAGTACTGGCCAGAGATTGCCGCGGACAGGGCTCGAAACAGAGCATGTCTGTTTCGGAATCTGGTGCTCTTACTACTGAGCCATCCTGCCGCATACTACACTACACACATTTTTCAATGTTATACTAACTAATGTAACTTAGTTAATTTAATTTTCATTTAGGTGGAGCTCATATGTCATCCATTAAGGCACGAGGTTCCAAATAACCATCCAAGATCTGTCATTACTGAACAGACACCACACTACATGAGAAATGGTATTGAAACGAATATTTATATAATTTAACGAACACTGGTTGCACGGGTGGTGATAAGAATTATTATAATGAAGTTAACACTCTTCATATATGCACCTGACCCATTAATTACTTACATATGTCAGTATAAACTAAGAATTGTATAGTGTAGTAAAGGCAATTCATCCAGTTGATCGATTTCGTCCTTACTGGGAACTCATCATGTACTGGCAAGAATTTTCCGCGGACAGAGCTCGAACCTTGGCACGTCTGCTTTGGAATCTGGTGCACTAACCAGTGAGCCACCCTGCCGCATACTACACTACACCCAATTTTCAATTATATACTAATTAATGTAACTTGGTTAGTCAAGTTTTCCTTGAGGTGGAGCTCATATGGCTTCCATTTTAACCTAAAGTTCCAACTAACCATCCCAAATCTGTCAGTATTAAACAGAAACCACACTACATGGGAAAGTGCTACTAATATGAACATTTATATGACTAAACGAAAATTGGTGGCACGGGCGATGATAACAATTATTATAATCTACTGGATGAATTGCCTTTTCTACACTATACAATTCTTAGTTTATACTGACATATGTAAGTAATTAATGGGTCAGGTGTTTATATCAAGGTCGCAACCTTGATTATAATAATAAATATGCTACTTGTTATTAGTAAAAAAATGTAAAACACTCCACTAAATTTACTTTTTAACTGCTATAATGCACATTCGTTAAGGAGATTGCACCACTCAGCTTTCCCTTTAATATTGAGAAAAAAAATATAATCAATTTTAGAAAGTTATGCCAGTTCCTGCTGATGAGTTGCTAGTATCCACGCAACACACCTAGATACAATAGATTTTAGATTTCGTTCACAATGAATTGAGCACAATCTATTTTTCATATGCGAAATCTTGCTTGGTACGCGATTGTCTAAAATTTAACTGCGTACATATTAGTACTTAGGTAAACCATGAATATATTGAAGTTATATGATTCACTTGATGATGTAATGATCGCCGATAATGTATGATAGTCAAAATCGATCGAAATTGTAGCTGTATGTGTTCAGAATAATTGTAGAGCCTAAGTTGGACTGCGCTCAAGCAATGCTAACTCTATAATATTGACTCTAAATTGGTTCGTCAAAAGAAGTCGTGATAAAAGGCCTGTCGATTGTACAAGTTTCAGAAATTTTTCATTTTATCTCATTAATTCTATATACTTCATATATTATGACGAGTTTAATATTTTTCTTTAACCGAAATGTTACAACATATTAATACACTCTTAACATTGTTTACTAAACATCACGCAATTAATTTTTGAGGTGTATCGTTTTTATTTAAAATATTTTTTGAATGCAGTAGCAATGATGATTTTCTCAAGAGCATTAATAAATTGATTTTTAAAAAGTAGAGTAGAAATTAATCGGGCATGTGCAGAAGTGATGCCGGTAGGCATATTTTATTTGTGATAAAGTTTTAATACACCAATATGTTTTTAATGCTTGTACAGCCAAACTGAAAATAGTTTAAAAGAAACAAATCGCTACGATCCAGTTTATTGCAGAATTACCCCAAACTATGTTGTAACTAACATGGGATTGTTCCTAGTTAATAAAGTTTAATGAAGGTTTTTCATTGCTTTATTAGATTGTCCTTTTGTTGAGCTGTGAACTGACAAAGTAACTGGATTAAGGGTTCCCGAAATTCTTCTGTGACCATAGGAAATGCAAACAATCCTGTGTTAGTTACAACACAGATCAGGTAATAAATGCTATTAATATTAAAGTAAGCTTTCAAACGTCAAACATAAAATTTAAAAAAAATTATTATTAGACCGGTATGGGGTAAATTATATACACGCCTTCGTGAGTACATAATATTTTATCATTTAACATTTCCGACACGAGCTATTTTGTGTACCGCTTAAATTATTTAGTAATAGTTTAGCAGCTTATATGAATATTGTTCCATAACTTGCAATTAATATATAATTTCTGGTGCGAAATGCAATCCACTAGTTTGTAAATAAATACTAATATTTTTATTGTGAACTATTTGTAAAGCTTGTGCTACGTATTAATATTTGTAGGAATTCCAAAAGTAATAATTACTTAAATCAATGTTTGTGCTTCATATAAATACCAAGCCACCATATATGAAAAAGTTAGTATAAACTAAGCACTAAATAATGAAAAAAGGCAATTTATCCAGTAGGACGATTTCGGACCTTTGAGAACTCTTCAGGTACAGTACAGAATTTTGCCGCGGACGAGGCTCGAGCATGAGAACATCTGTATTTGAGTCCGTGATTCTATCCAGTGATCCGTGAACTAAACATTAATTTTATTTATACAATGACGTATGTTTATATATTTAGCCTTGTCTTCAGGTGGTGCACTTATGGCTTCTTTTATCATTAATGTTCCAAAAAATCACCCCACATCTGTCACTATTGACAATACATCATACTACCTGGGGAAGTGTTAAGGAATTTAACATATATGCAATTAACGAATTATTGATTGCGCAGATGGTGAAAACAATTCGCGTTTGCCAACTTGATATAAATAAATTGCTATTTGCACGCGTGCATTCAAAAAATGTTTATTTGCAAATGTATTAATCAATTACGTTATAAATATCTATTTTGTAGGCATTACTGAATTGCGTGTCCATCAAGAAAGAATATAAATTATTTAACCTGCGCATATACACAGTAATTGGTAAAACTTTTATTCCCGAATGTTAAAAATGTTTCAATTGATGCTGGAATTATAGACGTAAATCTAAATGTAATTAGTTTATACGAGAATTCTCATTTAGATTCTGTGTTATTTGGTGGTGTAATAACTTGGACATGGTTGAAATCAGAAGTGAGGATTTTTTTAAATGCCACCAATTTGTCGATTAAAATATCAATCAAATATATCAAGTGAAATTTTTTAAGTGTGAGGTGATTATTTCGACGCACAGAAAACATTTTCGAACACGTGACTGTGATTTTTATCTCTTCTTTATTAGGTAAATAAATTAATAAAGTGATAAGAGCTAATAAATTAGTTATGCAATAACTAGCTTTCTTTCTAAATATGATGTTAAACAACACAAAGCAACAACATGTCATCAATTCAGGATCTATCCAAGTCTCCAACATCAGAGGCCACCAGCTTAATATTTAGTAGACAAAAATCAGACAAGCCACGACAAAAGATGTCCTCAAGTACAGGAAGCATGACGACTATCAACATTCCAGCAGATAAGAAGAACAACCGTTCAAAACCATCGGTATCTATGAGTCGACAGAGCTGCTTCACATCCGACCACTCTACGTACCCTAAGGGAGTCCTAGAAGATGGAACTGATTGTTCATTTCAACATTACCCTCATTTAGGAAGGCATATGCTACAGCAGCTTTTGAGGAACGTCAGCATTACCCAACTTTACGCAATTCCTAAACTGGAAAAACTACCCTTACCTGTAGTGGAACAAAATGTACGTTGCTCAAAAAAGAATCCATTGCTTTAGCATAACAGTTTATGCTGTGAGTATATAGAAAGCAATGACACTAAAACTTGTTATGTATATGAAAAATATAATTTAATTTTATAAAATTAAATCTACCTTCGTGTGTAATTACAAAAATTTGATATTTGTTGCAGCGAAACTAAAATATTTATACATCAAAGCTAGACATTTAAATAATTGTAGTTGCAATAAAAGATTTTGGATGGAAAAATTTATGAGATAATTGGAAAACATTTCTTGACTCATTTGTTCTAATGAGGTACAAGAAATTTTTCGATTTTTGCTCAAATAATTTTTTCCGTTAATAAATAAGGAATTTCATGTAACTTTGACAAGTTAAAATTCAACTCAAATCAAATCCTCTTCTTCCTTGAATTTACAACTGCTGCTAATGGATATTACGCAAGAAGGCACTATAATTTGTTCAATGTTAGATTTAACAGATGAGTTTCTGTGAATATCCTCTAGTTTACAACTTCTACTGGCATGAGGCTGATTGGTCTAGCCAATGGCAGGACACAGGCTGTTCAAACTGAATTCTCTACCTCCACTTCAGCATGTACAAACTAACTTACAACTAGGTAGAACTCTCGAAAATGTAGCTAAAGAAATTGAGTACATTAATAATAGTTGATTACTGAATCAAATGTTTCAAGATACTAGATATTCTGTAGGATTTGTCGAATTTTCAGGTTACGCATAACCTCGCCACAATAAAAGAAGTACACAAAGTGTTGTAGTTAGGAGATATCGATAGTACGTCATTGGTCAGGATGAAGCTCTTAATGATATTTTTAAACCGATGATATCTATCTATGTGGAAAATTATAAAAAAACTTGTAACAATTTAAAGTTATTTCACAATTTTAATTTCCACAGGAAGTCATGGACAATATTGATGAGTTCTGAACAAATGAAAAAAATACTTCTTTAAATGAAATTAGCGAAATTGAAGTAAACACAAATGCCATTGTATTTAACTAGCCGTCGAACTATAAGGCTAAACGACCTTCCATGATCATCATCAGAGTACGACGGCAAAATTTCTAGCGAGGATCAAACCCTATTACATAAAAATGAAATTCAAATTTAGATTTGCGGCTCCTACATCTACTAGTCTCGCATATATTGTACTTGACCGGAAATGTCGGCTGCACAATTTCTGTGCAATCACGATTATTAACTTTTGCAGCTTTCGCCACACACACACACACACATATATATATATATATATATATATATATATAGGCAATACAATTAAACAATAATTGATTTCGAGGGTGGTGGTAACAATTCTTTAAATCAAGTTTGCGAGCTTTAAGTAAACACCAATCCCATTGTATTAAACCAGTCGTCGAAAAAATAGCTAAACTTCCGCCATTCGCACAAACTAACCAGTAGACTGGTTTCATTCTTATTGGGAGCTCATCACGTACTGTCCAGAATTTGCTGCGAGCCCTGTTCGCAGCAGGTTGGCTTTGTGATGAGAGCACCAGTTTCCGAAGCAGACGTGCTCAGGGTAGAGTCCTTTTCGCGGCAAATTCAGGCCAGTGCGTGATGAGTAACTATTATAGACGATACCGGTCTACTGGAAGATTTGCCTTTCTTACACTATGCAATACGTAGCTTATATTGAAAAATTTATTCAAAAAATGGACCATGTATTTATATCAAGATCACAACCTTGATTAAATAATTGTTATATTTAGTAGAACAAAGGTGTGTAAAATTCGGCGTGGACAAACGCAAGCGTACCTGCCGTTGCACATTTTCTCCACAATAGTATAACCACATAGTTTTGGTTTTATAGAATTAAACTTATTTCTTTGTACGACATGTATAATATATCATTTATAATTTGAATTGAGAAATAAATCATGCATTGCTTCACATTAAATGCCAAAAGGTAACTCCTAGTTCACCTTTAAGTAAGGAGGCAAAATTCATTTCATTTTGAAATTTCTGATGCAACGTGGCCATGAAAACTCTCTGTCCGCTCATTAGTATTGTTTGCAAACATGTATAATTAATGTCCGAGCGGAAAAAATTGCTTTGATGATAGAATTATTCTCGTATAGAGAAAATGAGCGCATTAGGATCCTCTCGAGTGGCGTTGGATACCTGCTTATAAAAAAATCAATAGTTTTGTAGTTTTAATTTTATCAGCCGATGACATTCATAACATGGGAATAAACAAAACTAGTGAACGCGAAAAGCTCACATGAATATATGTCGAAATTTAGAAGCAGATATCTGATTTTCCACATTTAATTGATAGGTTCTGAATTTAACTTGAATTCTTCCGTAATCGTCATTGTATATTCATAACTGCATTGTTCATGTTGATCGGCATGTTTTCTGAAATCATTTAATACAATTTGTAATTTGCTATGCACCAAACATCAAAATCTCCTTCTTTCACAGACCTATCCATGTCTTTATCTGAGTGAACTATAGTAATTGATCTCTAAAAATGGCAATGATGATCCATGACAATAAAGCTGGTGATTGATATTTTTTATGTATGCAACTGCCATAGATGCTCATTACGCTTTTTAGACCAGACTGACCGATTACTTCCAAAGCTAATTCGAGATTATTTTTGACTAATCACACCTGACATAGAGGACAAACTTCCGTAAAGCCAAAATCGTTGTTTATAAATGTCCCATTCTATACCAGCTGGAGGTTTAGGTGTACTTCGGAGCAAAAAACGACCAAATATTACACCCAATGGATGCTGCTTATGAGAACCTCCTTAATTTTCAGCAGAAAAAATCGAAAATGACTTGAATATAAACAGGAGAATGGTTTGTGCGATTCCTGGTGGTTGTAATATAATGTTTGTGTCTAACCCAACTTAAACAATATGCCTTCCACACATAAATTAAAGAGAATACCAGATTCTACAGTAGACATAAGTTTGGTTGACAATAAAACGGTCTTTTTAAATTGTCGTATACACCTGCTTTATAACATTTTTTATTTCAACAAAATTTATTTATCACTTCAAATTATAAATAGATGAATATGGCTGAACTAAGATTTGCATTTAATACATATATGTTGTGTTTCCGCAATCAGTAATTAAAAATACTACTTTTTTAATGAAATTATTGCATAATTAACAAGGAAACGTGATAAATTACGCCGCTGAATACAAATGTATGTGATTTTAGCTGGATTAGTTGCTATCGTCAAAAGGTGAAATTTAACCTTCCAAAGAACTGATTATTTTGGTTCCGTTAACAGGGCAGTTATTTATTACAATTTTTTGCTCGTGCTGGGGTTTCGTAATTAGAAAATAATTTGTAAATGTGTCTATACCACTGTCGTAGCACGCTTACATATATCAGATAACTAAAAATTGGAGCCAATACACATACGCAAATTGTCATTGATTTACCCCGACCATTCAACTAAACGTTTATTAACCGTAAAAATGGGAAATTGTAATTTTATCTTTTGTTCAAAATCAACTGGTTAACACATTTTCTCAATTGCGAAATAAAAAGCATGTTTTGGCCTTTAACATGAACCTGACATGATGCAAGCAAATGAAAGACAAGACTACAGTTTATACTTTCTTCTTTTTGTTATTTAAAAATTTACCAACTAGCCAATTCGCAGATACTTGAAGAGGAAATGTGATAAAAAAATTTCTTGTATTTGAATCAATGAAATCTTTACAATGGATATTATCAGGAATTTCCATCTTCTGCATCTATGTAGATTGCATCCGTTAAAAAAAGCCATAAGTATTTAGAAAAATTTAGCAAAACCAATGATCGCAATTAATACGGCTAAAGTAAATTGGTATTACTATTTTAGCTTGTAAAACATGTATTGTATTTTATATAATTAAACGAACATTTGGTTGCGTGAGCGGTGATAACATTAAATTAAATCAAGAATGCAAATTCGATATAAACTGCGCCCACCAATATATATAACTAAGCATTGCACAATGAAGAAAATGTAAAACATCCAGTAGACCGGTTTCGTCCTTATTATGAATTCGTCATGTGCACTCCAGTATTTGTCGCAGAGAGGGCTCGAACCTGGGTACGTCTGCTCCAGGGTCCAATGCTCTAACGACTAAGGCACTCGGCCGCAATATGTAAAGAACTTTTAGTTTTATACTAACACAGTGTCTTAAGTAGACTTTCTTTTAGGTGGAAACAACATGGCATATCTTTAGACCTAAAGCTTCGACTAACCGTCCTAATCAGTCATTATAGACTGGAAACCAAGCTACATGGGGGCGTGGTAGTAAACATTGATTTCCTTGGCATTGACAACAACTATTTAAATCAAGTTTGCTGTCTTGATACTACAACCTGTCCTTTTGTGTATAAACATTTTCAATATAAACAAAGCACTGTAAAATGTAGAAAAGGTATTTCATTTAGTAGACCGGTTACGTCCTTATTCGGAACTCATCGCAAAGTATCCAGAATTTGCGACGTACAAAATTTAAACCTTAGCATATCTGTTTCGGAATCTTTTTTTCTAACCATTGACACCCTCGTCGTACACCACATACAATTTTCAGTTATATTGTAACTAATGTTTTATGGTAAGCTTTTCCTTTATGAGTAGGCTATATATGGCATCTCTTTAAACTTAATGCTCCAACTAAACAACACAAATATGTAATTACTGAACATATAGCACGCAACCTGGCGAAATGACACTAAAACCAATGTTTATCCAATTAAATGAACATTTTACAGTGGAACAGCTGTAAAGAAGCAATGAATACTTTACTTTATTCTGATGCAATTGTGGCAAAGTTTTCACCCCGATAACGGTAACTTTGGAAATAACTTATTGATTGACCAATGAAGACGAATCAAACTTAATTGACGAAATACATTTTATATCTTATGCATTTTTAAGGTCATACTGACTGCATCGAAATATCTGTTTATATTGATATAAAATTTAAGTTGATTAGAATATCACATAATTCTCATCTTCTGGATTAGATTCGACCAAATTTTGTGTGCCTGAGTAGAAATTTCAATTTTCTTTTGGAACGATCCAAATTCGTATTTCACATCTCTTTTGTCAATGATTCCACTCACTGATTATAGTTTTCAATGTTTTACCAATTTATATCTTATGATATCACTTCCCTAAAGATGGATAAATTTGAATATCTCGTTCGACCTAAATTTGCAACCGGTCGGATCTACCACAAATTAAAGAACGCGCACCCTATCAAATGGAGAAAGAATATTTAATTAAATACTATATCATCATATAGTGCCCGTTTATATGGAAAATTAAATCATCAATTAGACGAGTTTCGTCCTTATCGAGCACATCTCAAATGTTTCGCGAAATGCCTTGACGCAGGTTAAAACGTGATTTAATTTAGTTGAGATTCATAAAAAACAGCGTTTTATGTGACCACTATATATATATATATATATATATATAAATATATATATATATATATATATATATATATATATAATTTTGAATATATTTCTGGCCTAAAAAATGAAATTAATTACGTCAGCAATTTCATAGCTTAATATTATGAGTTTAAACTTATTTTGAAATTTGATAATGAAAAAAATATGAACCTTTAAAATAATCGTTTGCTTATTTATGTGTGACTATTCTTTCTCGTGTAAATTAATAATCCTTTTGAAAACGGTAATATAGAAATAACATAGGCACATTTACAGAAGAGTCAACTAGTATGTTATGAGTACGCCTTAAACTTTACTGACATTTCCAACATTTCTACCAATGTCAATTCCAATTTCTCATTTCACTACAAATGCTCGACAGTCGAGCTGTACTGTCAGTATACCTGATCGCCACTACCCAACCATGGAAAGACTAACTGTCATGAAAGTTCATCGTCAACTTGTCGCCGAGGCTGACTACCTACGGGAACTCGAAGAAAATCTTCGACGTGAACAAGAGAACAAAGCCACTTCAAGAAGTACATGGGTGAAAAACAGCAACCAGAATCGCTCGAAGGTGACGACTGGTTCTGACCAGGTTAGTTCCGACGCACAGCAAGTAAAACAACTCATAGAAATACAGCGAATCATGGATCAGCGTCTGGAAATAGAGTATTTAGCTAAGCTGACGAGCATTTTACTGGTCAGAATGAAACAGAAGTCGTTTAAACTAGGCAATCCCGTCGGACTGACAACTCGACAAGTGTTAGACCTACAGGCAAGTGTTGACGACACTGGCAAGTTCGATCTGCATAAAGTACAACAAACCTTGTGTAGTCTGCCAGACTCAGTGTTTGACTTGACAATAAAGCGCCCGGCACTCACTTCAGATAATTCGCAGGTCGTTTCAGCTAGAAATGGATTTTTAACAAATCTTCGGAATATTGTTAAGGGAATTGGAAACGAGAAAGAGGAAACCTTGTTAGGTCTGACAAACGCCTATTCGACAACTAGTCACAGAAAAGTAACGGAAACTCCAAATATATCTACATTACCGTCAGCCACTACTGAAAAGAATGTGCGAAAACCACAGAATGATTGCGGTATACAAAACATGTACGGACGAATCGATTGTTATGTACCATGGAGAAACTAATTTCTTGATTTGAAAAACACCAATTCATTTTCTATACCATTTAACCGTTTTTACAAATGTTAAATTATGCCAAAGTTTATGCAACGTTGTTTAAAATAATTTTTGATGATTTTGAGCAAAAATTACTTGGATTCAAAATAACATCATAAATCTTCTTTTGAAATGCGAGCTTTAATAAAATTCATTGTATCCTTCTAATCTTCTAAAAATTATGTGTTTATTATAATATGAATATACGAATGTGTGGTGATTTATATGTTTTCTTTTTTAAGTAATACAAAAATTAAAATTTATTTTCTTGCTACAGTTAATATATACTGCCGTTTCGGCTCATCTATGCTAAAAAAATGTGTGAATAATGATAAAAATTATAAAAATGCGTGAGTTATTGCGCAATAAGATAGCTCTGATGTCCCCTGTTTAACAAGTGCAAAAATACTTCATTTCTATGTTTTTACTTCTTAATAATTTTTTTACTGAATAAATAATTCACAACTGTAATCATAGTTTCAATCCTGCAACTAGAACGCACCATCTATTATACAATATTAACACTCGTAAATAAATATGGCTACATTTCATCCAGTTATTTAATAATTAATCAATTTAAAATAAATTAGACACAATAAAATGATAGATTTGAATCCCTTAAGGCATAACGTGTTATGCATGTTATAGGGCAATACGAAATCAAACAAAAGGAATTGAATTTTCAAGAGATCAAACAACTTGGCATTAATCAATCGCCAATAGCATTATGGCACTTGGTTTATATAACCGAACATTGTTTCCTTTTTACTGACCGCAAATCCACCTAGAGTTTTCTCTCTTACCAGTTTGACATTTAATATTATCCCATTTGAAAAAGTCGTGACTATAGATAAGCAATTGAGGAAGTACTGAATCTTAGACTCCAGTATGGTTACCAGAGTTTACGAAAAATTTGACTGAAGGATAATGGAACAATATGTGGCATTTACACAATACATGGTTGCATATATATAAGCTCTATGCAATGAACAGTATGTAACAATATTTTAATATGTTTGCATAGAGGAGAAATGAGTGAAATTATTTAAAACCGCTCAATTTTTTCTCCAAGCCATATGCCCAATGTTTCCAAGACACACGTGTTATTTGTCCTTCATTCTGCCACTGAGACGGCTGTTTTCAAATTGGCTTAGATTCCTTCAGTTGAGAACAAGAAAGCATTAATCTGGAGAAAGATTATTCACCATATTTTTCCATCCAATCGCTTTGGGCCATATTTTTACGTAAGATATAATTAAAAACAAAACATTCTCCAATCACCATTTGTGTTCGACGACAAATAAATTGACGAGAGCTAGATTAATCTGTATATATATTAAATAATTTGTAAATTTTAACTTAGGTTCTTACTTTTGTGCATTCGCTAATAACTACATAAATTCTGTGCAATCAAGACAATTTCATTTGTCCAATTTATGGAATAAAGTAACGTTTAACCACGCCTGTCATTCTATGAAAATGTTTATATCCAAAGCACTTTTAAACATTGATGACATATTTTTAACAGTACTACAATATCGCAGTAGCTACATTGAAATGCAAAAATCCTGTATCCCAATAAATCTCATTTGAAACTCAATCAAGTTGTGATCCGTAGCCATAGAAATATGCGGCCAGATGATTTGCGGACACAAACAAGTCCGCTCAAAAATGGTATTATGAATCTTGTCGAGCATTGGTGGATACACCCATAATCCTGCTTTATCTAAGGCCTCCAAGTTGGTCTAACTACGCATTAACACTTAGGGCTAAATGGGTAGTGATAGGAGAAGAGCAACTACTCCAGACGCAAAGGGAACGTTTCGGGTGCAAAAGTGGTTTATGCTTACCGGCCTCTGGCAGATAGTGCGCATCAGCCTTAGTTGACAGACAATTTAAGAGAAAAAAACTCAAAATACAGATCACCCTCACTAGAAATGGGCGAACTAGTGTTTGCTTTCAGCTTACATATAACCATGAACAATTCTAACTATAAAAAGAGTCCATAATGCATCGGCCGTCGCACTAGCTAAAAAGCGTCGCCTTGTCCCCTGAGTAGAGCAGGATGATCTAGCGGAATAAGGCTAGTGCGGACAATTTCATCACCGATTCTGGTCTACTTTCCTTTTATTCTTACTTCTCAATCGAACAGTAACGGTCTTTTAGATGCTTGGGGTCTTGTAGATGTTGAACAGAAAAATGAGCCAAAAGTAGGAATGCAAAATTTGAAAAATATGTCTATTAAACTACATTTCATTAAACCTGGGTTAATTTTTAACCTCATCTAAATTAGTATGAAATCAGTAAAGCAAACTGAGCAACATGAAACTCTACCATGTACATAAATCGATATATGCAGTGTATCTGAAACCGGATGGAAGGATACTACGAGTACTAAAGATATGGATACCCCATTCTAATCTTCGCGTTAAAGGCTTCGAATCTCTGGTTCCCCGTAATTTTCTGAAGATGGTAAATGAGGACTCAGTATTGACATTAGCTCACGAGCTGAAACTTGGTTAATTTATCGAATCAATGTAAACAGCCGACTCTTTGCGGCACGCTTAAATGCATCTAGTAAATGCATTGCCAAAGTACTTATTCAACGTTGACCTTCGTTGTATCTACATATGCTCACAGCGATTGCAGCCCAGAAAACAGCAAGCAGACCTTTACTCCGACATAAGTTCTTCACTGAATAGGGCAAGAATTTCAGATATAGTCTTAGGTATGGATGACATGTACGCCTAAGTTGGACGCTTAAGTAGTGAAGAATTTCATTTAGGATTAAGCCAAATCATTACAAAAAACCATAAACACGAGCTTGAATTCAATGTTTATACGGTGTCCGTGAACGAGATAATAAATGATCGATCGCAATTCAAACCGTACAACAAACAGAAAGATGATTCAAGAAATATAGAATCAGAAATAAATGAAAGCAAGTCAGGACTCCAAAAAGAAATACTAAAATCGAAACCTTTCAAAACAAGCACCGCAAAATTGTACAGGAGATCAAAATATTGACAGCCAATTGACGCCAAATTTGTCAATGATCAATACATTGCAATAAGTTTCTCTGCGAACTACTTTAACCTTTATGAAATATCATTATCATATATATATATATATATATATATATATATATATATATATATATATAAACTTATGGTAAATTAAACAGATCAATTTAACATAAACCAACCTGGTCTGCACAGTACTTGCATTACAGCAGTTTTTGCTGTTTCAATATAAATTATCAACAGTTCGTGGCTGCTCTTCAAGAATTGACAGTTTGGTTAGTCAAGATTCAAAAGAAAATGAATATAATAAAGCAATTAACAATTTAATGTCAAATGGCTATCCCAGACAATTAATTGAATCAATTATAAAAAGGGAAACAGATATATTATGGGCCAGAAAAGAAAACAGTCTACCTAAATATCCCATTTAAGGGGGGTGCGGTTTCCTGAATGGCACAAAAATATGTTGAATCAGCATTGACACGCACATTTAATGCAGCTAAACTACGAGAGTTATTTAGGGTACCACACTTGCCTTTACCAGCAATCAAAGAGAAAATGCCGTTAATGTCGACATTAAATATTATATACCAATATACATGCGCAAGTTGTCGATCAACTTATGTAGGCCGATCCACCAGACGTTCAATTACTCTAACGAGAGAACATTGTAACTTAAACGCCTGTTTTAAATCAAATGATGAATACACGCCTGCAAATGCGAAACACATTTTTAAAAGTCACACCTATGTTCTCCAGACGTAGCATTTCAAATAATTATAAAACGAAATAACAAAAGGGCGCTAGCTACATACGAAGCTTTATAGGTAAACAAATTTCAGCCGGATTTATGCATGAAGAAAAAGCATGTTAAGGCATTGAGCTTAAACTGGAGGTGACGCACGCAATTGATTGCTTTCACTTTTTTCAAACTCTATGTTTGCATATTTCTACCTTAATTTGCCTTACAATTTATATATAATGATATGTTCATTGGTAGATAATTCAGGAGATCAAGAGAAAAAAAGAATTTCGTGTATCTGATAAAATTTCATGTTTTTAAAATATGGTATGAATATATATATATATATATATATATATATATATATATATATATATATATCAGCAAATATTGCATTGAAGACGTTTTGCAAGGAACTTAAGTAAACAAAACTTCGCTGCAGATCAAAAAATGTTATCACAAATGAATAGTAGAAAACAATACCACTAATTAAAAAGTTGAAGCTTATACAAGTCAAAGTTTCGAAATATTTGATGAAAGTGTAGCAAAATAAGCTTGCACACGTTGACATTGATATATATATATTTGTAAATATTTCTTTCGAGGTAACAGAATTTCCACATACTCAACAAAACATTTTTTTCGAAAAAACACCTATGAATGAAATTAAACTGCAATTTGTATAAGCGTTACAAAACTGGTTCGGTGCAAAATATTTAATTATATCTTTTGCAATCCGAGCTATAATGAAAAGCATAATATCACAAAAATAAAAAGAAAATTTATCAGATACAATTACCGTTCCTTTGTTGTCTTCTATTCCAATATATATATATATATATATATATATATATATATATATATAATTAAATACTCAGTAGGAAGGAAAGTGCACACATTAAATATATGAAGGCAAATTTATTCGCGAACATTTTTGACAAGATCCAGACATTGTTATTTTTTTAGTTTAATCATACAGTACCCTAAATTGCATGTTGAATATACATTGATTTCCAAATCAAAGTATGAGTTTGTTAAAGATTCGTTATATATTTCACATGTGTGAACTCTTCGATATAAATTATCAATATTTCGCAGCTGTTCTTCAAAAACTGAAAGATTTTTCAGTTTAAATTCAATAAGCAACGAATACACTCAAGCATGAAATTACATGTCCATTGGTCATTCATGAAAAATCATAAAGTAAATTTGAAAAGTGGAAATCAAAATAAAGAGATGTATTTAGGAGTTGAAAATGAAAAAAAATTAACTAATCATCTCATTTGAGAAGGACGCAGTTTCCCGCACAGCACAGAAGAATTTTGAAGCGACATTAATAGGTAGAATAAATTCGATTTTTATTTATGGTAATTAATATGATTCGACTTGCATTTAAATAGAAGCAGCCTCTGATTTTAACTTCAAATTTTAGTTACCTATGTACATGCGCAAATTTTCGGTCAACTTACCTACACCGATCGACCAGACGTTTTATTATTTATTTAAATGTCTGTTTCAAATTAAATGGTAGTACTTATCTGCAATTGCTCAGTATATCATTGAAAAATCGCAGGTGGGTTCTCCAGATATAGTATTTAAGAAAATTACTAAATACATCAGCAGAAATGAATTAACCACAATGATTATCAATTGATAAACAAACTTATTTCACATTCTCTCGAAGTTGGAATTTTCTGTTTGTTTTATGTTACAATATATATATATATATATATATATATATATATATATGTATGTATGTATGTATGTATGTATGTATGTATGAGCGAGAGAGCAAAAACAAGACTTATTTATTTGACCTGGTAAAATTTCGTTTTATTTTTGCGCTTGGATGTATTGTTCTAAAATATTTATTTTAAACATTTAATCAACTTTCCTTAGAATTGTCCAATGTACACATTGTAATGGCTACATATCTTTTAGTAATTGAGAACCCCATAGATGCCAAGTTGTTATCAATCTTAATTTTCCCATTTGAATTTCATAAACTATAATTCCCATTCACATCTATTAAATTCATACCTGCTAAATCTTGAGCTAATTTGCTTGTGTCCTCAAACTTAAGATTAGCTTCCATGCCGATCGTAATTAATTATTAATTTGATAACTTAGTGTTAGGCAAACGGAATAGGAGCTTCTTATGTAGCAAAACACCCGATCAAATAACATGGAAACAAATAAGATGTGAAAAACAGAATTATTAAATTACCTGTACCAGAACGTCCTCAATATCATACGATTCAAAAGACAAAATTTTAGCAGGGGTATATTATGAAAATCGTGTATTTATAAACGTATATTGCATAAAAGGAATAAATGAAGCTTGCTGAAGGTAGCCAGGCCAGTCAAATACAGATTACCAAAACGGAAATTACGCAAAATTCAAAAGTAAATATACTGTCAAGTACTTAAACAAAGAATGTTCTAGAAAATAAACGAATAATTTCTTTTTAAATAAAATTCGTTTCAATCAGCCAATGTGGCTTAAATTTATTAATAAATGTTACTTTGATTTTGTCGGAGGAAATATGTTCCTCAACACACATGAAACTATAAATGCTGGCTGTGTTAAGATTTCGTAGGATACAAACCCAGAATTTAACTCAAGGCTAGACCCGCGTTCAGAAAATGCGGCGAAGAAGATTAATAAACAAAGCATCTGTTTTGCCTTTTTGAAATGTTCAATTGCCAACGCCTTAAACAGAGGGAACCAGCATTATGAGATTACTTCCTTGCACATCACATGGAGAATTGTTAGGTGATACTACTCGTAACTGTTATTAAGAAATTAATACCGAAATGGTGAACGTGTCCTCTTACTGTTCACACATATCTAAAATGATTAAAATATGTACTTAGTATTCCTAACTTTATCTGTTGCTCTGAAGCCAATGTGTTTGAATATCTAAATTCGTTGTAAAGAGGCTAGGTTTCTAAAAACTACTGGTAACAATTTATTCTTCACTTACATCTCAATTCTTTTATTTTTTTATTTTCTAGGAAGCAGCATTTCAGTTAAATATATGTTCCCTATTTTTATGAAATATAGACGTATTTGATTTTAGCAGAATAAAACAAATTGAACGTAGTGCAGCTTTTGAAAAATTTCGTATGATATACGAATTTTATTAATCTTACACGTCCAAAAGTGTAAATTGTGGCATTATGTCAACCCTTATTGTGTGTGTGTGTTAATTGCTTTGAAATTGGGGCTTCAAATTTCGTAAAATCAGAACACGGCGAGGTGTTATTACGAACTGTTTACGAGCCGAAACAATTTACCGAATTGAGCAATATAAAATGTCTTTAATTTGCAGACGATATAAGCCTAAACTGCAGCACACGTTCTCGAATGTGCCTTCTGCAATTGAATAAACCAGGGACCATAAAAGGATCGTTTTCCAATTTATATCTAAATTCCATACGGTTAAATTTCTGGCATACATTAAGTCTTTATAGTGTGTGATCTTAGTACTGAAGCTTATTACCTGGGTGACGTAAAGTTTAAATTTAGTGTGCAGAAAAACTGGGAGAAATTCTCTAGAATATATTTGCAAAAAAGTGCAATATTTATTGCAAAAACCAGGTAGGCGTAGAACAAAGCTTTACGGTATCATTACCGATGTTGACTCGAGTTAATCAGGCATACATTAATAATTAATGGCGTGTCGACACTTTAGACTGTCATTTAACGTGGATAACAGTTTATCTTGCAAAATGTGCTAGTCACTATACACCGGACGCTTATTAAGAACTTGTGCAAAATAGAAGTTGTCAGACATAGGCCAAACTAAATATGAAATTTCACTAAAACTAAAAATTTTCCTCTCGATATGGTGAAAATTCCAGCGTATAATAGACAGCAGTCAAATCAGACATACACAATCCAGAGAGCTCCAAATGTTGATTGCTAGGTTTCCATAAAATTCACAATTGGCCTCTCATATGTGATAGAGATAGAGAAACCCTTCAAGATTGGCTTACAATAGCACTCGTATATTGGCTGGACGCTAAGTGAAGCGTTGTACAAAGGTGGCTATGATACTTTTTACACTAAAGTGCTGCGTAAATAGAAAATACTAATTTTCGGCCATGTGACATCCGAAATGTTTGTCAATATATTCAGACAAAAGGTGAAAAGAAATTAAATGTCATCAAAGCTTTAAATTATCGTAAAAGCAAGAAGAAATAAATTAAATCGGTCATTCAGATCGTGAGTATATTGGTCAATGTTTTCAGGCTGCCTGTCCAATATTATTGCTTCTTGCCACAGCTGACACATTGCCAAAGTCTGTTTTCTAGCCTGCAGTTTTATTTAATCCACTTCTGCGCAGAATTCTGCTAGTTCAGACGTCAACACGCACGCTTCGTATGTAATGTCATCGTTCGAAACATTTTTTATTTCAGCCTCGCTAACGGAAAGTCGTTTGATGGAGTTATGCGTTTATATAGTGTCCTGTTGGACGTAGTTTTATGCCAGCCTAGGCAACCCGTATGCGTCTAAGGACGTTTTACATTTTGTATCGTCAATGTTCTCTGAATGTCTGCCATGTGGTTTATTAGCTTCTCCGTTAAAATTGTAGTAGGCAAACTACTTTGAAGCCACATTGTTCATTTTAGAGATCCGTACGCACATTTTTAGTTGTGAGCATTGTGTAAATGCCTAATATCTTGTCTGCCCATCAGAATATTAAACACCTCAGTCTGGTTTGCACGTGTCTGCGACCTAGCCTCTCTCGCGCCACTTTCAAACGCTGTCAGAACAGCATTAATTTGGGCTTTAAACTAGTAGCCGGAAATGTATTTGTTAAAAATTTTAGTTTAACCGCAGATTTGAACGCCTTTTTGATTTATGCCTCACTTTTTCCGCTTTTTTGTTTTATCCTGGTGTTCTATGCTTTTAAAAACCCGCTGCATTTTTGGTGTTTTTCGCAGTACCCGAAAATGCCATTTGTTGTGATGTTATTGATAACGCGATAACCATTCCTTTTTTTTCCAATGCCGCGTTTTGCGTACGCGGGTTTTTTGCTTTGCACCGACAGTTTCACTTATGCCTATATTGAGTTTATTTACTGAGACAAATTCTATGTTTAAAACCAGTGGTGAGTCAAGAAGAAATAAATTATAAATAGAACGGTTTCGGAACGAGGTTACCACATTTGCTAAAATCTGCTATTGTGAATATTGTGCTGCGTATATATTTGATAAATTGTCCTGATGATGGAACGGAGATTTTCGTTCCGAAGCGTAACCGGTAAACAAAGATGTGATAGAACCGCATTTCCATTGGGACGAATACAAAGTCATGCTCGATCGAAAACAAAACGAAAATGGAAATTTTGATCAATCGGATCATTGTGAAACTGTCGGTGCAAAGCTAAAACCCACGTACGCAAAACGCGGCATTGGAAAATATTAAAACTGGCACGTGGCAATCAAAATTCAAAAAAATACATTTTAGTAACCACTCATTTAATTTTTGCATTACATCCTAATGCCGTAAACATTATTTCATGCGATTCGTTTATAATTTACAATTTTACTAACGGGCGTTGTTATTCACGCAGTTCTTCTATAAATTTATTATACGAATGCAGTTCAAATAGTATAAATCGCGTTAATATCAGAGCAATAAGCTACAGCATTGAATGACACATACTCAAATTAATGAACGAAATTAAGAAAATTCTTTTTTCTTAACAATTATTAATAGAAACACAGTTTTAGTCATTTTTGATAAATTCATGATGTATTACCATTTGTTAAGGGCGCTTGTTTTTTTGTGTGAAGCAAGCGTTATTCTAGTATGCCTGCCCTTGAGGAAATTGGAATAAAATTTTACTCAAACTCGACCAAATGACGCCAAATTTAAAACAAAGATATCAAAGTAAAATTAAAAGATGTTTCTGTTTAACAGTTAGATACTATTTTTGGCGTAAAACTAATATATGCACCTATGTTTTAGGCGTTGCGCACCTAGTAACAAATTAGTTCAATTATAACCAGAATAATAAACCAAATAAAGCATGAACGGAAAGTATAATCACGGCACATTCATTTCGTAAATCCATACACTCTGGCCTTGATCAATATCAATTACCCCATACTTTTAAATCGTGCTGACTTTGGGTTATCCTTCTGGTCATAATTGAAATAATTGGTTACTTGGTGATGTCACGATTACCGCGAAATGTGATAACTGATATCGATCAAGGCCACGGTGTATGGATTTAATGGAGTAGCAGGTGTTCATAAATAATTGTTATTCTCAATGTTCGTGAACTAAATTGAAATCCATCGTATTGATATCATGTACCGACTCGGTAACCATAATTTTAATACCATGTACCTTTTTGGGTTCAATAATATTGGTATCAGGTACTAACACAGTAGTCATAGTGCTGGTATACTTTACAGACTCGGTATATATATTATATTGAGTGAGTTAACTTTTAAATCACATTGTCGAAGACTTCATATGAAGGTATCTTAACTACTTTAGGTTTAGACATTTGTCTAGGAGACTGTACCGTCCTTTTTTCCCACATTCCTCACCCAAACATATAGTGGTTAAAGGGCTTAATACCGGCTTCTACTGATGAGTCATTAGTAAGCACGAAATGATTGCGCACGATGTTATACTTCCCGTTCATGCTCTCTTTGTTCTATCCTTCTAGTCATAATTGAACTATTTTTTACTAGATGCGCAACAACTAATATATAATCATTAGCATTTGTTGAATCAATAAATTTCTGAACTAGTTTTTGATCTTAAAGAATATATAAATGTAGCCTGAAAACATTAAGCAAAATTTAAATGTCTATTCAAATTAGGATAATATCGCCTACACTTTATAATTTCAGTCACTCAATTTAATTATTTATTCGAAAACAACGTTTGTTTTATCGTCATATTCGCATAAATTGATACAATTATTACTCGCTATTAAAAAACTATAACAATAAAAGTTAAATGTTGTATAAGATTGCCTTTGATTTTTTGTAATCCGTTTCTAAAATGTTGCTTTATTTCGGTGCGCTGGTGATTACCAATGCTTTTGTAAACGTTTATTTTTTCACAATCTATTTGGTTTTCTTCCTTTAATAATTACAAAAACGCTTATGGAAAATCTCAAAATAAATTGATGTCCAATGCTCCCTCCAAACTTTTCGAAGCAAAAAATATATAAATTAGGATGAACAGGAAGATGCGTATTGTGGAATTGATTGTTCATCTACTGAAACCTGGAATCTTCTAGCAAATTCATGTTTCTCCTATTTCCCAACAAACGACGTTACTTCAGTTTAGAATCTAATATTTATGAAATTACTCTTCACAAGTTAACACAACGCATAGAAAAACTACAAGAAACAATTAATAATAAAATAAACAAACATTGGATTTGCAAGCGGTAATAACATTTGCTATAATCAAGGTTGCGATCTTGATATAAACATCTAACCCATTAATTACTTACATATGTCAGTAAAAACAAAGAATTGTATAGCGTAAAAAAGGCTATTCATCCAGTAGATCAGTTTCGTCCTTATTGGGAACTCGTAACGTACTGGCCAGAATTTGTCACAATTTGGCACATGGCAAAATTTATCATATGAATTTCTGGTCATAACATATATAAGCACTACAATTTAAATCTAAATTTTGTTCCGTTCTGAACTAATCTGAACTTAAATTTGTTGACTATTTAATTGAATGGTTGGAGCAATCGCATTTTCACTGAATATCCATATAAACGTAGAGATGACGACTAAGTAATCCATTCCCAATATGCGAATACATGCTGGATTTTTAATAGAAAAACGAGTTTTCATTACCAAGATTAGTCTTACCACAAACAATTGATACTATTATATATTCATTTCTGTCACAACTTACCGAAAGTCCATATAATCTTACGTAAGAAACATATTGTATAATTAATTTAAAAATCAATCGATATATTATTATTATATTCGTATGGAAATTTTCAATTTCTACGTAAGAATCAGATCATGAAATAATTAAAAAAGGTCACATAAGCAATTTTAAAGTATAATTATTAAATGTATTTTCCCATCCTAAGAAAAATATTTTGTGAAATAATTCTAAATTATTTACCGATTAGTTCGAAATAGATGAGCAATTAAAGTTTTAATGTGTAACATTAAAGAAAATAAAGGCAAAAATTGTAACTATTTGTAGTCTTCAACTGTTTATTTTCCATTACATTGATTACATTACACACACACACAATAATAATAATAATAATAATAATAATAATTTTTAATGCAACCAAAAAACGCAAATCTTGCGTCAATTTCAAGATCCCAAGTTAATCTTATTGAAAATTAATAAATATTTTAAGGAACGATTGCTTTCTAATGATATAAAATCCCTATACAATATAATTAATAAATACGGTTTATTATAACCTTAAAGAATTAGGTGTCAAAAATGCTTCAATAACAGCCAAATAATAAATCGTTAATGAAACTAATAAAATGTCGTTAAAATCTGAATTCTATAGCATAATTAAAGGAGGAATGGTCATGGAATCAGATAATATGAAAACAAACTCGCGACGAGTCATAATTGACCAATGGGAATTTTCTTAAAGACCCAGCAAATGCTGGGCAATAAAATAAAGGCAAGCCACAAAAAATGTCCTAAAAACAAACAAGACATTTAAATTTTCACGAAATTAACATCAATTAAAAAGAGACTCAACAATCGCAAATTGACTTTAACGCGTTTGTAACTCCCTGGTTCTGTCTAAAAGAGAGTTTAATTTATTTAGAGTTAATTTAATCGAACGCATGTTTGCTCCTTTTAATTTTCTTATAGACAATTAATGAAGATTTTTTAATTGTTTTATTTTGTTGCTTTAAAATGCTGAATTTCTTCAAGCCTAAAAATTATAACCAGAGGATTCAAAACAACGTGCTTCGCAAGTGCTCGCTATGTTCGCATATTTGCCCTTACTAAATTTGACCAAATTCATTTTATAACAATACTCCCTCAGTTATACTCGTACTTTTTCTCCATATAAAATCTTTTTACTAGTTGATTTACCTCAAAAAATTTACTGATATTTTTATGTACTCCTAGTTATAAAGTAGCGTTATGTTAGAATGACGCGATTTCGCGTTTACACAGTTTAAGAAAATTCAGGAAAATTTAAGTTTTATTAAGTAACTTCATATGAAAATAGTTCAATACTGCGCATTTAAGAATTAGAGGAATTATTTCATAAAATGGCGTTTTCGTCTTCTATAAGGAATTTACGGATTTATTTTGCTTTGTTGAAAGCATACGTGACAAGGTGGTTAACAAAAAATAATTATCAAAAGACGCATTTTGTAACGAGCAAATCTGCAACGCATTTCCATCTGGCATTTTGCTTGTGTTGCTAAAACAATGCCAACAGGGGTATTTAAATCAACGCAATAGATCTGCCAACGTAACAATTATTTGTGATGATTGCTGTCTGATACTAAAACGAAAGTAGCAATGAAGTACGAAGTAACTTTCAAAAAATTTGGCGAATCAAATCTCGCATACACTTTAATACGTACCAAACAAACATTCTGAATACTAAAATGCCGTCGTTTTAGCGAACTAATAGATTATAGATAGAAAGAGGTTATGAATTAATAATTAATTGTTAGACCCGATGATAATGCAGAGAGACTATTATTTGTTTCGTACATTGAGACTATCAGGAGCTGACAATTTTAACCACCATATACGGTTAAAGGTAATGGCTCCTACCGATGAGTTGCAAATAACAAAACGAATGTGCAGATTATACTTTTCAGCATGCTGCCTTACTTATCCTCCCATTGCCAACCGAACTACGGCTCCAATACATACTTGCAGATTTTGACATTATTTAATGAACTTGTGTAGTATTCAAACAACTATTAATGTCTTTTCATATAGAAATGACAAACCCGCATGTAATTTGTAAGTTTTTCTGAAAATGCAAACTATTTCGCGACAATCTTGAGTTGTACTTTTTGATATAATATATTTCTTCGATTAGCTACGCCATTCGCATATGTTGTAAACTAAACAATTAAACCGCATTTTGCAGAAGTAGAAATATTTATTTTAAGCAATAGCTAAAACTAAGATGGATTGCAATAAAGCATAATTTCAATGAGTTTTCGCGCATCACACCTGCATAGATCATTGTCAACTACCGGAATAACGGTTTTCACTTTGTTTTTTATTTCATACGTCATTGGTTTATGAAATAAATTTATGCAGAATAAATTCTAATGTACTTGCAATTATAGGTAAATGTGGCATTGCATAAACAATTTGGAAATTCCGAAATCTGTTAAAGTGCCAAATTACTTCAAATACAATTTCCGTTGACACTTAAATAGCAGCAAATAGTTAAAAATGACCGTTTAAAATATCTGTAAATTCGCTGTATTATACGCGCAAACACATTCGTGCGTCTGTTTATCCAAGAAAAGTTTCAACATGTCATTAGCTTTCGGAGGAAAATTATATTTTGGGATAAAAATACCGTAAATCGTAAACTCACATAATGTCTAGAATGATATTTTCGTCATTCTTCCGTACGTGACAGTCTTAATTTTAAGTATTCGGCATGAAATCCAGCAAACCCGAAGCAGTCAAATCGGTGATGTTATTCAATTTCGTATAAGATGTTGCGCACTTCGTAACAAAACCTGTATTACGCCCTTAACCACATATATATTTGTGTGAGGTATGTGGGACAATTTTACATGACAATCTCCTAATCGAATGTGTTAACCTTCAGTAGTGAAACTACCTTCTTATAAAATCTGCAATGCAACCTTAAAGCCAACTCGTTATATTTAATACATAAACCCAGCCTGTAAAGGGCACCAACAATATGGTTGTTCTGAACGTACCTCATACCAAAACTATGGATGACAAATAGGTAAATGGCACCAACAATATGCTCACCGAGTCGGTACATTTTACCGACACGGTGGATTGCAAGTATGCTAGAGATCAATAAAGTTGAGAATTTAAAATTTATCTGAACTCTTGTTATTCCATCAAATCCATACACTCAGCGCTTGATCGATATAAATTAGTGTCGTTTCAATATAATTTATCAACTGTTCGTGGTTGCTTTTCACGTATTGACAGATTGGATAGTCAAGATTCAAAAGAAAAAGATTATAATAAAGCAATTAACGATTTAATTTCTAATGACTGTCCTAGATAAATAATTGAATCAATTATTAAAAGAGAAATTAAACAGAAACAGATGTATTAAGTGACAGAAAAGAAATCAGTCTAGCATTTAAAAGAATTACTTAATACAATAACAAAAGGGAGCTAGCCACATACGAAGCCTTATGGATAAACAAATTGCAGCCGGATTTATACAAGCAAAAAAGCATGTTAAGGCATTGAACTTGAATTGATGACGCACGCAATTGATTAGTTTCCTTGTATAACTTTATCATTTAATACTATTTCCGTTTGGTTTAAGGTATTGACACAATAAACATAGAGTTGGGGCCATTTAAATGCTCTGTAATATATATATATATATATATATAGAGAGAGAGAGAGAGAGAGAGAGTTGGCTTTAAAGTCGCATTGTCGAAGACTTTATATAAACAGAAGACATAATTCCGGCTCCTACGATTGAGTCGCCAGTAAGCACGAAACGAATGTGCAAATGATATCACACGTTCCGTTCCCGCTGTCCTTCTGGTCATAATTGAACTTATTTTGCGCAACACCTAATACACATTAGCATATACATTATTTCTGCGCGAAAAATATTGTCTAACAGCTATATATTTAATGATTTTTCCTATATTTCCTGTATGCCTTCGTACATCTTACGATGTTTCTTCTTCTTCCACCATATTTTTCCGTGCTAAAAGAGCCAAGTTCATCAAGGAAACACACGATGTTTCTATTTTAACGTGTGTATTGCCGAATTTATAATCAACCTTATTTCTCAAATGCCTCCAATGTCCTTTATGTTAGTTATCAAAAATTACTGATTTTTTGTTTTTCTTCAAATCTCTGTATTTGTTACCTTATTTTTCCGATACGTGTATTTAACAATTAATTACAAATAGACTATTACGCTTAAATTTTTTTCTAATGGATTTTTATTAGTCTTTATCGGTGTTTAAACCTTCAATTGTTCGAATAAATATTTTTTTAAACTGGTTATGAAAACGAGGATCTTATGCTGCGTTAGATTGAATTCTCGCTATGCTCGCGTTTCAGTTCTTTATTTAATAATATGACAATCTATTTACATAAATTTGTTTGTGCCTAACTATTAGTAAATTATAATTCTCTCGTTTTTAATAATAACAAATAATTTTAACCAGAATAAAAACACAATTCATCTTTCAGCAATAAACATTAATGAGAACCAATTACAATCTCTTGACATTTGGCTCAGTACGGACTTTCTCATAATAAACTCTTCAAAAAATGGGATTATGAACGAGACCACTAAAATCGTGCATTGTCTTCAGGATAAAGACAGAAGTAAATGTGAATTGAACCTATCGGCATTACTTCTAGCACATAAAGACGTGAATCTAAAATACTTGGCGGTTTTAGATCTCGTATACCTGTAAAGAAGCTATGATTCTATTTTCACTAAAGCTAATAGAAATGAAGTCAGGGTGCTTATGAACAAATCATATTATAATAGAAATATTTATTCAAAACGTAACAAGAGCGGCATGTCCAAAAATTAAAGGAAGATCCTGAGGATAGATGTCTGGGCGAAGTTAAACTATTAATTTAAATCGCGACTGATAAAACGGTATTGAACCTGGGTCACATTGACATTCATTGAGCAGATTACAATTACGCTGAGGGTTCATGGGTTATCCACAGTTAACCGAAAAGGAAACCTAACAATTATTATTGTGATTGATCAACATTCTCTAACCTTTATGATCCATAAAGTTCTCCGTTATAAGATAAAAAACTACCTGTTAATCATTATATGCATAAAATGAATATGATTACTTTTATTAATGAAATTTATGATTATAACATTAAGTGGCTTATGGAATTGTTATTTTGTATATGGTTTCGATGCATAACCATATACCCGTCTAATGGTAATTGGAGTGCTTGAATGGATTCCTTAATGATAATCCGCAATTATTCTATGAAAGCAA
This sequence comes from Eudiplozoon nipponicum, assembly GCA_029291075.1. Classification (NCBI taxonomy): domain Eukaryota; kingdom Metazoa; phylum Platyhelminthes; class Monogenea; order Mazocraeidea; family Diplozoidae; genus Eudiplozoon; species Eudiplozoon nipponicum. The sequence goes on from JAQBSW010002889.1 coordinate 65,893, forward strand.
TATGCACATAAGTCCAATGCTGACATTTATTAATGTTTGTATTTTGTCAAAATATTTTAGAATTCAAAATGCATGTGCAAAGAAGGATATAAATTTTATTTATTCTGTCTTTGTTTTTTATTCTGATCCTATTTGAACTAGGTACACAATACCAAATGCGCAATTGCACATATATTAAGTCTCCACACTCATGAATCTATAAATGATATTTTAGATTTAATGGATGGAATTTTACAAATTTGGAATCATGTATTTAATGAGATATAATATGCAATTAGTTCAGCCACCCTTATATGCAAGTTACATTTAACGTCGGAATTATAACTATGGGATTTAGCATTTCTGCGTGTAAAATTGAGAGGGAATGGTTGGTTATTGGAAAAGTGAGTTTATAGCTATTGCATTTACTTAGGGTTCCTACTGAAGTTTTCCATGTGAAATTCACGATATTGGGAATTCATAAAATATGGGATTTGAAATTTTTAGAAGATGAGCTAAAGAGTTTGGTTGAGATACTCTTGAATAATTAAATTCAATCAATTTGGTAGAATGGAAAATGAAGGATACAATAAGAAAATTTTATTTTAGAACGAATAGTTATACATAAACCAGAGTAAGAATAGCAAAATGTTATGGTAGTAACGCATTTCATATTATGTAGAAACTTAAGGGTACTCGCAGCTAAATACAAGATCCAAACGATACTAAAAAATTATATTAGGCAATAAGTTTCCAAACCAGAAAGAAATGGTAGAACCTCTTATTACACCTGTATGGTTGAAATACCTTCCATAGAATATGAACTTTTGTGTATAGGGAAGACCATGCGCCTATTAAAACGTCAAAATTGAGAGAATGAAAATATGGGCATATACATAGATCAAATTTAGTCAGTCACACAAGTGGTACGGGCCTTTAGGTAAACTGCGAATGATATATACGCATTGCGATATTCAATCTACGTGGATTTATAATTTTAATGAGAGGACCAATTGAAACAAAATTCAAAAGCATTACTATAAATGTCTCATCTGTAGAAAATTATTATGCCGAATATTAAAGGAAAGTTTATTAATTGGCCAAAAACATAGATTAGAGGAACCGGAGGTTCTAATCAATCCCAATAGGAGACCACGACCTGGACTGAGGTAGTGCCAACCGCGAAGTAGCGGGCTAGAAAAGATTCATATACTTGTATCTCAGCTTTCGTATCAATTTTATGGTTTAAATAATATTTCTTGCTATCAATAATAAAATTATTTTATGCTAAAGCCTCACTGTATTAATTTTCACTTTATTCGTCTCATAAATTTATAGAAGGAATGCTCCTATTATGATGAACACATATAAACTATTTGCTTCATTATTAACTTAAAGTAGGCATTTCATCGCACCTAGCTACTCCTTTTATCCTTTCTTATTCTTTCTACGCTCTTTTCATTCTAACATAGGATATTATTATGTGAAAACATTCATTTAGCTTTTTTTACTCGTCATTTAGGCGAAATTAATTGGGACTTATCAATGTTGCTGAAAACCTTAATTCGTTCAATTATTAACCCCCGTATTATCACATGATTACATGCAAAGAAAAAGAGATTGTATACATACATACACACACATATATATATATATATAAGATTGTAGATATATATCGTTGATATATATATATTTATATATATATATATTTTATGGTTATGGACGGGTGGTGCACACTACTTATAAGTACCAAATTTTGTATCTGAATTGTCGCCATCAGCAATTAATTACAGAACGTATTTATATTATTTATTGCATCAAACTAAACTGAGCTATTATTATATATATATATATATATATATATATATATATATATACACAAGGCTATAAACATATATGTTTATAAAAGTGGCCTGTAATCATGCGCATGTTGAGATGATTTATCGAATTCATTTTATTTGGTCTTATCCAGACAAATATTGGTCTATAGTTAATAAACCTTCCTGCAGTATAAAAGATTATACTTGATACATTTTTCTTCATAACAGGATGTACATTATGTTTACAATTGTGATAACAAAATGGAACCTAATTGTGCAACCAATTTTACCTGACTCACAACTAAAAGATGTGAGGCATTTTCGACGATTTGCAGACCAGAAAAAGGAACTATTTTGAGTCAGATAGCCATAGACAGTAACAATGAGTTATTAAATAATGATGACTATACTGCGAAACCAGCTTTAAAATGTCAATCATAGTTTTTTGCCATATTTTTCAACGACTGATTAAACACAATGCGATTGGTGTTCACATTAAGCTAGCAAACTTCATTTAAAAAATCTTAGTTTTTATTTATTTATGTAAGTTTTATGCCTCCTGCTTGTTGTCTAAAAATTTATATTTTTATACAATTCTGTATCCCTTACTTTCCAATAAAATTGATTATTCGAGCACTGTCCGCGGCAAATACAGTACAGTATGTGATGAGTTCCCAATAAGGACGAAACCGGTCCACTCTATACAATCCTTAGTTCGTACTGATAAATGTATTTACATAACGGGTCAGGTATTTATATCCAGATCGCAAACTTGATTAAAATTGATTATGTAAGGCACTGGATCTGTATGAATATATATATATATATATATATATATATATATATATATATATATATATATATATGATTTAAAATAAATTTCTGAATCCATTCATGCTTTATTTTGCGATTCCATTTACATGTAGAATAAAAGTAGTATGCCAAGATTATAAGCGGAAAGCTCAATTAATGTTACTAAATTAGATTATAAAGTAAGTCATACAGGATTTTTAACCGTATAACCTTAGAAATAGCGCATAAATCGAACAATTTTGTAGCTTTCGCATGTAATTTTGAAAAATGCAATTGTTAAATCACATATAAATTATTTTAATTATTCATTTTGATAAGACATCGTTTATTATTTATCCAGTAGAATGTCAAAGTCAAAAGAGCATTGAAAAATACGAACTAAAGGGCATTATTTGAATGATTGAAAAGAGCAGTCATCGCACGACATCGAAAAACACCCGTCAGTCTCATGTAAGGAAGTGCTTCCGTTTAGTGTTGTCATCTTCAGAGTACAAGAGCACAGTTCTTAACGAACATCAATCTGCAATGCACACAGATTGCATAGGAAATCAGTCATTTAGCTCCCACAACAAATTGACGGTTATAAATAAGGATTTGGTTTTAGGTCCATTCCACAAACTTGATTCAAATAGTTGATATCATGTCGTATAATCACTGAGTGTTGACTCAAACAAACATTTGCAAATAGTAATCTGTCAAGAAAATGACAGATTGGCCAATGAAATGCGCGCTAAAATTTGGTTTTTTAACTTTAGATTCCTGCAATATAGCTTTAATTTCATGTTATGATATGGAATAACATGAATTAAGTGATGACTGGTTTGGATAAAAAAATGCTGCTTTTATAAGCATGGCGTGCCAAAACGTAGGAAGAAGCTTAGGCAGAAAAACCGCTAAACAGATAACACTTTGCCTGGACGGAAAAACAAAGAAGGCTGTCTCGCAGAAATTCGGAACTAAATGAGAAAAACTTTTATTCAAATCTCTTAAAATTTGAATTACTTAGTTTATATTGAATAGCATAAATTGAAATACTTTAAGTATAGAATTCGTCTTTTAACTAGACTAACGTCATGCCTAACTCTACAGTCAGCTATTTTTATGCAAATCTATTTTAAGTTGCGAAACATTCCTTTGTGTTGAATTTTTTTTCCTGAAAACCAATTTTATTCAAGAGCAGACGTTTACTTCCTGTTTTAGAACTCGAAACAAATATCGGCTAAAACAAGTCTTTAAAGGTCGTATGAATCCAACCTGAAGTGTTTATATCATAAAATGCACGAATATTTGTCAAAGTTTGGACGGTACAAGAAATTTACATTTCTGTTGGGAACACTTTTGCTGCTTTTCGATTTCAAAGAGCCAAAATATTTTTATCTGTGGATATTATAACAGTCCTCATCGTAATTCCTCTTTACAGTCACCCTCATTATATTACACAAATCTATTTATGGCGTTTCAATGACGCAATCCCGCAACAGCTTTCAGCACATCCAAAATGATTAGAAAAAATAATCGCATAATATAAAAAGGCAAAATTTTTCCAAGAAGAGAAACGTTCGAGGCAAGAGAAATAAAACTATTTGCGGACCAGCACAAGTAAATTATAGCATAGTGGCGAGAGTAAGTTTATGCACCAGCATCTTAATATAGTTTAAAATATTATTTTCTGAAAACAAAAACGAGATTGGTAAAGGTAAAAATTAAATGCAAATCAGAATTACCTGAAAAGACCTCCATCGTGAACATTATTTCACTTTTGTAATAAATGCGTAAAATGTGAGTCATTTTCAATTTGACAAAGTCAATTTATAACTATAGTTTTTACATAAAACTTATATAGTGTCTTCCGGTGCTATTAAATGATTTTCGTCAAAATACCTCCGACTTAGAGAGATATAAATCCCTAGGCTATCAGAAAACAATCATAAACAAAAAAACTTAAATTATCAGCGGATTTCTATCATATAAATAAATCTGATTAATTAGTTATGGCCCAACAGCCAATTTACATTCAAATAGAATTTAAATTTAATACTAGGCAATTTTACAAAAATTAACTTAAATTATAATGCTACAATTTTTATTATATATATATATATAAATTTATATATATATATATATATATATATATATATATTTATAATTAGGAATAAAGAACAAATTAATAACAAAGTGGATAAAGGCCATTTATTTCGTGAATACTAATCATCTCTTATAAAATCATGCATATTTATACATTTTGGGTTTTCCATTGATTATGCTAGTGATAACAAATCTGACTCGTTTTTACTTCTATTTCATGTTTTGGCTAGTTGGTGAGTGTGTATGCATTTGTGTTTGTGTGTATGCGTGTTTGACTGTAAAGGTCATTCTCGCAGTACTGCAAAGTGATGTCTGAGATCTGGTCATTATTGTTGTGATGGCTTCATAACTAACCATTTGTGCGAATTGTTCACTGTTACATATACAAGTGCTATTTTCCTCAGTGTAGTTGATCGTTTCAGCTTGTTGCGCAAATTTGTAATGTCCACATGGTAACAGCGCCAGTGTGGATTGCAGTGTTAAACGGTCATATTGTTTGGAAACTTCTGTCACCGTATGCGCCTCTGTTATTTCCACTACGGTTTGTTGCCAATTGGTGTTTACTTCAAGCTCGTAAACTTGATTTAAAGAATTGTTACCACCACCCGCGCAAACAATTATTGTTAAATTGTATTGCCTATATATGTATATGTGGCGAAAGCTAAAAACAGTTTATGTTCGTGACTGCATAGAAATTGTGCAGCCGACATTTCCAGTCAAGTTCAATGTATGCAAGACTGCTAGAGGTGAGAGCCGCAAATCTAAATTTGATTTCCATATATATTCAATGCGGTTTGATCCTCGATATTCAGTTTGCCGTCGTACTCTGATGATGATCAAGGAAGGTCGAAACGCGTCAGTGCGTTGCGGCTGGCGGTAGTTTTGTTAAGTTGTTCGAAGACTGGTTAAATACAATGGGTTTGTGTTTACTTCAAGCTCGCAAACTTGATTTAATTAATTGTGCCACACTATCCGCGAAACAATTACTGTTAAATTGTATTGCCTATATATGTATATGTGGCGAAAGCTACAAACAGTTAATGTTCGTGACTGCATAGAAATTGTGCAGCCGACATTTCCAGTCAAGTTCAATGTATGCGAGACTGCTAGAGGTGAGAGCCGCAAATCTAAATTTGATTTCCATATATATTCAATGCGGTTTGATCCTCGATAGTCAGTTTGCCGTCGTACTCTGATGATGATCAAGGAAGGTCGAAACGCGTCAGTGCGTTGCGGCTGGCGGTAGTTTTGTTATGTTGTTCGACGACTGGTTAAATACAATGGGATTGGTGTTTACTTCAAGCTCGCAAACTTGATTTAAAGAATTGTTACCACCACCCGCGCAATCAATTATTGTTCAATTGTATTGCCTATATATGTATATGTGGCGAAAGCTGCAAACAGTTAATGTTCGTGACTGCATAGAAATTGTGCAGCCGACATTTGTTGATTCTAGTCGAGGGCCTGTGTGTTCTTGACTGGATACTAGTAGATGTTGTTGAATTTTGTTATTCTTGGCCATCGATAAGAATATCATGTTGATGAAACTTTTGATTATTAAGGTCAGGTGCTTGTTGTTTTATGTAGATATATATATATATATATATATATATATATATATATATATAATGTGAGTACAAACTCTACAAAGCATAAGATAGAATAAGTAATTTATCAATTAGACTGATTTATTCACTTTGGGCAATCTTCACTTACTTGCGAGAATTCCAGTGGTCACGCGTCGAACCAGGTAGCATTTGCTTCATCGTCTCGTTACACATTCCATTTGCCACCCCAGCCGCGCACCACAGGCAGTTTTCATTTATGCGCCAACTTTCGTTCGTGTAGTTTTTAAAAAGGCAAATAGACATCGGCTAGTAGGAAAATTAGGCCTAAAGCGACACCATAGCAGATGCAGCTGAGTTAAAGACAGGCCAAAAAATAAAATTAATAATTTAGCTGAAAACTACACACAGAGCATGGCATGGTTAGCGAAGTGGATGAATGCAAGACTCCGATGGAAATGCGTCCTGGTTTGAGGCCTGGCCCCAACATGCGGACTTTTGCTTGTCTTTTGTTCCTATATATTAACTTACGTGTAATTGCGTACGCCGAAACTAATTTATACATTGGCATGTTAGATTTTGACACTCAAGTACACATAAAGATTAAAGGAAGTCCATCATGAGATTCATCACGAATAACCTTGATTTAATAGTTTATGATAAAAGACCAAACTTTTCTGATACTGTAACTGTAGAGCTTTTACCATTTGCATACACCTGTGCATTCAGTTTATGAATGAATATTTGTTTGTCTAGGTGTGTTCAGTATAAGTATTCCAAGCTTTGGACACATTAAATTAAACTATTTATCTTAGCAATAGTTGATTGTCTGAATAAAGTCTGTAATCTGGAAAAAAATAGAAACTAATTAATTTTTAATCCGTCTCAAAACAATAGAAAAATGCCAACAGTCCATTTTATTTGAACCATTACATTTCTGTCAGCAACAGTTTTGGTATCAAGTACTGACACAACAGCCATAGTGTAAGTAACCTTTACAGGTTTATATATATATATATATATATATATATATATATATATAATAAATTAATGATACCATACATTACGTTTAGTATAAAAGTAATATTCCAAGATAATCGCCGGTAAGCAGTTTGAATTGATAAATAGCGCATAAATTAAACTATTTTGGAGCTTAAGCATGTAATCTTGATGAAGAACAAATGTTAAGTCACGTATAAATTATTTTCATTATTCATTTATTAAGAAATCGTTTATTATTTATCCAGTGGAATGTCAAAGTCAAAAGAGCATTGAAAATTACGAACTAAAAAGCATTATTTGAATAAATATAAAGGCAAGCGGTCGCTCAACATGTACAAACACCCGCCAGTCTCATGTACGGAAGTGTTTCCGTCTAGTGTTGTGATCTTAACAGTACAAGAGCACAGTTCTTAACAAAGATTAATCCGCATAGGATTTGGTTTTAGGTCCAGTCCACAAACTTGATTCAAATAGTTGCTACCATGCCATATAATGACTGAGTGCGGAGTCAAATAAATATTTGTAAATAGTAATTTGTCAAGAATATGACCAGAAGGATAGATCAAAGACAGAATGAATGGAATGTATAATCTCATGTACACATTCCTTTCGTGCCCACTGGTGACTCATTAGTAAATTTGAGAATTGAGTGAATTTTATGTGTATGCAAATAAAGTCATTGTATTAATTTGTACAGTTTAAATAAAGATAAGATCACGCGTCTTAGCCTTAACAACTAACAGTTATCCTGCTTGAGGTGCTCGCCGCGTTATAAATTATATATACTGGACTCTAGAAATTCTGCCAATGCTTTCGCAATTTTAGTAGAATTTTCAAAAGGCACTGGGTCCTAAAATGAAACCGCGTATAGAGAAATTATTAAAATGTACAAGCTGAATCTCTTTGGCTCTTTCCTGTGTTTCATTGTGATAACTGCTCATTTTAGTGATTATAATCCATCAATAAATACAGCACTACAAAAGGCGTTTATGATAGATTTTTCAGTGCATAATAACCATAAGTGTTCATAAATAAATAAATGCAAAGATAAGCTCAAATTCACTAATAACAGTAAAAGTAAATACAAGCAATTATAATGAATTAAGTTATATTAAAGGAGAGTTAACAGGAGGATCTAAATGATATGAGTATATATTCTCTAAGAGAGCAGACTGAAATGAGGCAAACAAACATCTGCGCTAAATTATTATGGCGAACTATGGTTTATGGCAAGGTGACATGTGTATTGCAGCCTCCCTTCTGTGTTCACTTTATCGTTTCATAAACCAGAACGGACCGCGCAATAAACTCTGTCCAACTAAAATAAGAGAGCTTTTAACAATATTCTATTATAAATTTGAATTAGGATCACCACTGAGCTAGACTCGAGGCTATATCACCTAGGGTATCCAATCACAAATTATGATTCACAAACGGATCCAATTCTGGCTGACGAGCAGATCTTTTACTACACAATTCGAATACCACTGACTTTTGTTGTTTCGGCAATGTTGAAATCTGTCCACTTTTTTCCATTTGACTGTCTGGCACTGGCTACGAGAATAATGCTCTAAAACCCAATCAAATTGAAAGCATTTGCAGGATGTAATCAGACCAGCAAAGTTGATGGTGCCCTATTATTTGTCCAATAAGGAGCACTTATTGGCTCCAGGCAAAATGGAGATGTTAAGTTGCTTCGCATTACGTCAGTTTTTATGAGAATATGACGATGCTTATAGGAATTACAGGATGGGCTAGATGCATTTTAGAGAAGAACTAACCATATTGGAATGGATTAATTACTGAATTTTATGAATCTTGATCATAAATTGTTTATTCATTGTACCCTTTCTGTGTGCAAAAACAAAAAGAAATTTTATTAGATATAAGAAAATTTTCTTTCTCATTGTCTTCTCAAATATCTACTCATGAACATATCTTTATATATAAATTGGAAAGCAAAACAAGATAGAAATATGTGAACAAAGAGAGTGTGAAAAATAGAAACCAATCAAATTGCGTGTGTCACATCCAGTTCAAGCTCAATGCATGTACGTGCTTCTTCTGCTTACATAAATCAGGCTGCAATTTGTTTATCTATAAGGCTTCGTATGTGGCTAGCTCCCTTTTGTTTTTGCATTTAGTAATTACTTTGAATGTTACGTCTAGAGAATTTTATTAAAGCTCGCATTTCAAAATTGTTTATTATTAGAAATAGCCTATCGAGTAGGCTACTTGAGTATTGTAAGTGTCTGTTTGTATTATGAATAGATTTCTTAGCTAGAGATAGAACACTTAAGAAGGTGGCAACCGTATCACTTGCATATTTAATCATATTTCCAAGTTTCTTTTCCTTTATTTTGCGACAAATTCCTACGTAAAAGGCTATTGGGCCTAATCTTGATGCTTGTTTCAGCAAGAATTAATAGTTAAATGTGAAGAAATTTTGTACTTTATTGCCAAAACGGATGGCCTCTAAGCGGGATATTTAAAGATAAATTTTAGCGTGCATATATACATTTTAGAGAGTTGCGAGAATAATGCAGACACAAGGACAAAGTCTTTAGAATTTTTAACAAATATGTTAACTGCAACTTGTTTTTCATAATAAGTTATAATTATTTCATCTAAAAACGTAATAAGGTTCGTAAGGCATAACCATTCAAGGACAAGTCCGTGTTGCTGTGTCTCGTTGTAGAAACAATTTTATTCGACACGTGTAATAATAATAAATTTTATTGATCACTTTTTTCCATTGTTCGTTTTTAATGTTACTATCAATTTGCTTCAATGACGAGGTGTGTAGTAATTATTTAAAAATTGTGTCACGATGATGCAACGGAATATGGATTTAATAATTAAATGACAGATTTTTGTTGTTGTGGTAGAATTATATGCTTCCCAAAGTTAAGATAGATAGGCTTAAAAAGCTTTTGATTCCTATCAATCGTTTTCTTGCTAATCACTGCGAAAAGAGACTATTCAATGCGTCGATGAGTAATTACATTGCCAGATGTCTCATATGGCGTGACTGTGAATGAGAAATATAATTGGTAGCGGTCACAAAATAGTAGAAAGTTTCTGTGTGAGATGGTTTTGCTCGTATATTTTTCAGTTTATGGATCAAATAAAGTACTACGAGACCCACTAGAAGGTGCACTAGGGATTAGGTTAATATTTCGCGTTCTATTTCATATCGTTTAATTTTAGGTGTGCGATGGCTAACAGATTTTTGCCTGTGTTTGGATCAGTGTGCCCGCCAAAAAAAGGACAAACGCTACTTAACAGATGTAGGTTGTTAAGGTGAATTTCGCATACTGAGAAAAGCTGATTAATTGCTTCGCATTGATCAGCTACTTATGATGAATAATGGCTGTTATGAGAATATTTATTGTTATCTATTAGCGTTCCATGCTTCTTCCGACTTGATGATTATATAGCCTTGTGAGTTAGTAGAAAACCATATGTGAAATCCAATTTGATGAATCACGTAGTTTTAAATTTTGATTTTGCTCATGATAAATATTTGCTTTATTTTTTTTCGATTGGTTTCATATTATTTATTTTGCTTTAAATTATTCACATTGGGTAATTTACGCGGTTTCGCAATAGATGACAATAGGTGTTGTTAAATTTAACAGAAACACAAATTTAGTCATGATGGTTTTGGTTTTTAGTGTGGTAACTATCAGAATGGTAGTTGCTCATGTTTCAGTAAATTTAGGTCCACTGTTTAAAAGGTGTTGTCAGGAAAGTGGTTCCAATTGAGTGTAAGACTTTTAAGAAGATATATTTGCGACATGGTTGTCGAACGTTAGTGTAATATGTGCGAATTGTGAAATTTAAATTATATGAAGGAATGAAAAAATTTCCTTTTTGACCAACACCGAAAAAGTTCTTTATTCTGTTGTACTTAAATCTAACGGCAGAAGAACTATAATACGGTAAACGTAAACTTAGAAAGCTTAAATTTTCTAAAAAAATCTCTGCCGGAATAATGAGATGAATTGCTGATGGAAAATTTGAGTATAAAAATCAATACCGATTACTAAATTGCCTTCCTTTGCGTTAATTTTCAAAGTGGCTTATGTAGTATATCTTATGCCAAGTAACGCATTTTAATATACACAATAATCTTGTATTTTTAGAGCTGCAGGCAGATTTTCTGACGTATCTTGCTCATATTTCCAAGCAAGTCACAATAGATGGTTTCATTCTTACATGAAATGAATCAAGTAAATGGGTTTAATTCAAATATTCGCTATCGCCGCCTGAACAAATAACGATCTTTTATATAAATAAATTTTCAAGTCAAAAGCACATTTCCAGGTATTATAGTGTCTTTACTATTATAACAGTTTAAACGTGGCTGGTTGGAACTTTAGGTCTAAAATATTTTCCACGTAAGCTCCATCTTCCTTAAAGTCGAACCAAAATTCGGTATTTGGTATAAAAGTAATTCTTCGGGATGCCTTGTGAATAATGTCAAAGATTCCGAAACAGACGTGTCCATCTTCGAGCCTTGTCCACCGATGTATATTTGACGGTGCTTGTAAAGTTCTCAAAAGGGATGAAATACCTTTTCTACTTTCCAAAATGCTTACTTTATACTGACAAATGTACAAATATCATAGGATTTGTGTTTATATCAAGATTGAAATCTTGATTTCAATAATTGCTATCGCCGCTTACGCAAACACAACTCTTCTTAGAAACATTTAACTAATGACGAAATAAATTAGCATTGATACAATTTACTACCAAAAGTTAACTAATATTAGTATTCATTACAAAATTAAATGCACATACTTAACTGTATGCATAAGTATATGACAATATACACCACCAAAACTATAAATGATTAAATACATTCTTAGTGAAATAGCAATAATTACAAAGAGTTATGAATAAGCATAGTTATAGAGACATTTGACAAATCTTGTTTAAACGATGCGACTGGTTATATAATAAAAGTTAAGATTTCTTTCATTTATTGCCCCATATTATTCGATTCACATATAAAAATGTACAAAACATCAATCTTCATATATTTGTATGTACTAAGTCTATATATGTAAAACAAAGCAAATCATATACAAGCGTCAGTATTTATAAGGTATGTTGCTTTATCTAGCTAGCTAACTTTCTAACACGCATCAAAACTCTTATATATCCTATATGCCAACCATGAAGATCTAACCACGTCAATCAATGCAAAAATTTATTAGATATATAAAGTTAATGATATTGGATTATCTAAATGTTATCTGAAAACTCTACTCGCTAATGAAATTTAAATACTGAAACATATCACAAAATTTAATAAATATGTTTAAATAAAAAACAAAATGCAAGAAATATCGCAACCACACTCAGTAGAAAAAGATTACAAGTGAATTACAAAGGTACACAAATACAAGGAAATACAACATTTATACTTTGTGCATAGTAGGATTAATTAAAGTTAGCAGATTAGCTTTAATTGTTTTGACCCTATTTAATATTTACTTAAAAGTGAAACATCCTATCTATCAAATATTAATATTTTTATAATGTACAATACCTAATAAAATAATATACCTTTAGATTTTCTACTCGTTATACATTCATAATGACACACCTTGATTTCATTATAATCGATTTTCCAATTAGTCTAGTCAGATTACTGCAACTTCATATGTAGATGCACAGCCTATCCCACATATCAGATGGTGATTTACTTATAATTGCCTAGTTAGGACACGGTTTTTAATGTGTAATAATTATTGAATTGATGAAGCTGAATATATTAGCTTCTATATCTCACTTTTAATCCTTTTCTACTGTGAGTATCGTTTCGATATTGCTTGTATATGTTTATTTTTAAACGTATTTATTAAAGTCTCTGATGTATGTCAACTGCTTTATTTCATTTTCGAGTAGAGAGTTCAGATCAAAATTCTTTACTATCACTTCCTGATCCAACAGTAATAGTTTTACTTATCCAATAATTTTTGCCATTGATTGTTATAGTTATAATGTAGGGGTATTTTGCGAGGTTGCTATCTACCTACATAGAACTGGTAGCTGCTGTTGAGATCCGTGCTTATGATCAATCCCCGGCCTTTTCCCGATGGGTGATGAGAGAAGGCTAATTCGAATGATCACATATGTATTGTACACAATGTTGCATGGAAAATTCATAGTTAGTCCAAATTGACCGTGCTCTAGACGGCAGCAAAACGATATACTGTCAACACAAATAATGTACCATTCACAAACGTCTGAATTGTGATGAATACATGTAACCGATTGAAAATATATGATGATATAAATAAAGTCACTGGTAAAAGTTGTCACTGATGATGAATAGAATAAAATCGTGTAAAAAATTCAATGAAAAAACTTCACAAATAATTAATCCACTGTTTGCTAAGGTTTTAACTCATTTAATTATAATAATCTATTGTACTCTGAAATTCTGATACGTAGAATGAGATGCGAACAGTAAATCACTTGTTTAAACTGCGAATAATCCGAAGAAGAGGAGTAAGTCCACTATGGCACTATAATCCACCGCGTGTTCTCTGCGTATTGCGCGCGGGTGTGTATATTTAATAAACAAAACCCCTATTAATTACAAATAAAATTGTGCAGTTCAAGAAATCTTAATTAAAACTGCTTGAAACTAACAGATATTGTTTCTAAAATCACAGTTAAGAGAAATATTGTGTAAAAACAGAGTTAGATTATTTGACCTTAAAGAGCACTATATTTGTCAAAATTGATATCGTTGGGTTGTAACGCGGAGCCGCGTGTTACAATAAATTGACGGTTGTCAGATAGGATTTATGAGACATTTGATGCGTGCTAGAAAGTTTACCTGCTAGATAAAGCAACATGTATAGACAGTATATATATATATATATATATATATAGCAGAGAGTATACTATTGGCTGAATGTTAGTATAGCTGGCAGATCAAAAGAGATTGAACTAGAATAACAGAATCTCAAAGGTTGTTGAAGAGGGAGTGTAGCTCCTGCACAATCAGTACTTGTGAGCATATATTGTTAACAGGTCATGCTTTTAGTCGTAATACTTTCAGTTTTCAGGCAAAACAGAGGGCTTGAGCTTAGCTATTGTATTAAAGTTGAAGTTCAGTGAAACGTAGAATTAGCTAAAGAAGGTTGACCGGGAAGCATTACAATTGACAGGCCTTCAAAAATAGCCAAAGTTTCGCAAAATACGACACATCCATCAAGATTTATTAATAAATGTTATTCCATGGAGTACGTTGTTTTGTTCTTATATTTTAAAAAATGGTGAAAATTGAAACGATAAATATATATATATATATAATAAATATATATATATATATATGCACACTCCTGTTGTGCTAGCCTTTTGTTTTGCACAATTTAGACCACTCCTTTTGCGTAACGTCATTTGGTGTGTCATCGCTTTCATTGTAATTGCGTCCGTAATTGATGTATGTGTCGTATTTTGCGAAGCGTTGGCTATTTTTAAAGGCATGTCAGTTATGTCTTTGTTCCAGTCCAATTTAATTTCTTTTTGAATTATTTTCTGCACGTTTAAGCAGGGCTTCAGCTTATTAATTGCAATAGCTTCAAAAGCCAGAAGCATTTTCTCTGTTTTTGCCTTGTAGAGAACTGAAAAATTGTTACTACTAACAGCATGACCTGTGAGTAGTACATGTTCGCAAATTGCTGATTTTTGTGCAGGAGCTGCACCCCTCTTTAATAGTTTTTGAGGGAGATGCTGATTTATTCTAGTTTCGAGCCTCTTTTTTGATCTGCCGATGTACTGAGCGTTGCAGGTACATTGAAATTTGTATACAGACAAAGGTGTTGACGTCACAGAGAGGCTATCTTTTTCATTCGTGCGCATCAGTTTTGTTGTGTTGAACACCACTCTCACCTGTATTGATGGAAACTGTGCTTTTGTCGCTCGAATTACTTTTCGTTTGAAGATTTCCGCTGGAAGATCACCTCCAAAGGGAACACTAAGCGTTACTATCTGGGGAGTTTGATTTTCTTCCAAATTGGCCTCGATTTTGTTGCGTTGCCTCAAGTTGTATTCGATGAACCAGTCCGGATAGCCATTATTTCTCAACGCTTCGCGAAGCAAATTTAGCTCTACTTCAATGTTGTCCGGTGAACAAATCCTGCGTATTCGTGTGCCCAAATTCATTATTAGGTTCCTTTTGTACGCCCTTGGCACACTACTCATATAATGGACATATTGTCCAGTCCAGCTTGATTTCTTGTGAACTGACCTTGAGAGAGTACCTTCTTCATCTCTCGTTATTCCTACATCTAGGAAGGATAAATATCCGTCTTTTTCTTCTTCTATTGTAAACTTGATTGCCTGGTCTACCTTGTTTATGTGATGTAGCAGTGAATTTGTATCTTCATCCTTTTCAACGACCATGAAAGTATCGTCAACGTAGCGCACGTAAAAATGAGCTCCATTGATAAATGGTTTTAAACCAGTTGTTTCTAAATGGTGCATGTATATGTCTGCCAATACTGGTCCAAGAGGACTACCCATACCTATGCCGTCAATTTGTCTGTAGAAGACTCCTTGGAATACGAATTGTACGTTGGATGTGCATAATAGAAGTAGTTCTCTCATGTCGTCCACTTCTATCAGTGTTTCCGCTCCTGATGATCGTATATATTCACATAGGATATTTATAGTTTTATTTACTGGAATGCTAGTAAAGAGTGACTTTATATCGAGGGACACCATTTTCCTCTCTTTCAAATTTAGGTCGCGAATTTTTTCTACGAATTGAAAGCTATCCTGTACAACGTGGTCTATTCTTCCTTTCATGATAGGCTTTATAATCCGGCATAATAGTCTGGCTGCCTTGTGCTGTGGGGAATTTATCATAGATAAAATGGGCCTGAAAGGCGGAAGTCCTTCATTGTTGGTCATTTTGTGAACCTTGGGCAACCCATATAATATCGGTTGCGTTGAACCTACGGGCTTGGCATGTTTGCATTCTGTAATAAAAGCATTTTTGTGCTCTATGTCGATTTCTTGTTTAGCCTCGACCTTCGAAATAATTCGGTTTAGAATCTTCGTTATGGAATTTTCTAATTTTGCCGTAGTGTCGCGTTGTACCTCTTCGCGTTTAAATTTTGATTTGTCATTCAGAATTTGTAACATCGCCTGACTATAATCCGTATAGTTCATTAACACTACGCCTGTCCCTTTGTCTGGCTTCATGAGTCTGACTTGTTTGTTTCGTTGTAGCTCATTCAGTTCTTCTAGATGCCTTTTGGTGACCAGTTTATTGCCTTTGAATGTGCGCATATATTGGCCATACGCACTTCGGAGGTCCGATTTAAAGAGCGAGATGTCGTATTTTTCATTTGATTTGTGTTTTGTGGCATCTTCAAAGAAGCATTCCATTGATGCCTGCATATGCATTTCTTCACGTTCGTTTATTCTAGTTTTTGTTATGCAGTATTTCGGTCCAAGAGAGAGAACTTCATTTTGATGTTTTGTTAGATTTATGTCGGTGTAATTAAAAATAAATTTGCCTGGATTCTCAGGAAACTTTTTGAGCTTAGAACATTGCACTGCATTCCGCGCTAGTTTTTTAATCTCTCTCTTCCTCGCACCTTCTGTAATCCATGCTATCTCTTTTAAAAAATTAATTCGAATTTCATCTTCTAACATCTGCAGTTTAGACTCTATAGATAGACATTTAAGTTTGTAGCTATCCGCTTTTGCTTCTTCTTCTTCGATGACATTTTCAAGAATGCGCCGATGAATATTCTCTGATTGATGCTGATTGGTACTTTTCCAACGCTTAATCACGTAAGTTGGGATTGTTTCCTCACATAGACAATTTTTATAATACATCACACGTTCCACACATTCACCATATCTACACGAATAGGATAGTACATCGGCAGATCAAAAAAGAGGCTCGAAACTAGAATAAATCAGCATCTCCCTCAAAAACTATTAAAGAGGGGTGCAGCTCCTGCACAAAAATCAGCAATTTGCGAACATGTACTACTCACAGGTCATGCTGTTCGTAGTAACAAATTTCCAGTTCTCTACAAGGCAAAAACAGAGAAAATGCTTCTGGCTTTTGAAGCTATTGCAATTAATAAGCTCAAGCCCTGCTTAAACGTGCAGAAAATAATTCAAAAAGAAATTAAATTGGACTGGAATAAAGACATAACTGACATGCCTTTAAAAATAGCCAACGCTTCGCAAAATACGACACATACATCAATTACGGACGCAATTACAATGAAAGCGATGACACACCAAATGACGTTACGCAAAAGGAGTGGTCTAAATTGCACAAAAGTAGTGGTCTAAATTGCACAAAACAAAGGCTAGAATAACGAAGAGGAGATTGGTTACAACAAATGTACAGTGGGATTGGATGAACGAATATACTAACGAATCCAGAACAATGGCTGTAGATACTGGTAGAAATAAGATTTATTAATAAATGTTATTCCATGGAGTACGTTGTTTTGTTCTTACATTTTAAAAAATGGTGAAATTAGAAACTATCAATTTATTGAAATACCGTGGTCACCCTATTCCACGTAAAACAATCAATGCATATATATCCTATTCGTGTAGATATGGTGAATGTGTGGAACGTGTGATGTATTATAAAAATTGTCTATGTGAGGAAACAATCCCAACTTACGTGATTAAGCGTTGGAAAAGTACCAATCAGCATCAATCAGAGAATATTCATCGGCGCATTCTTGAAAATGTCATCGAAGAAGAAGAAGCAAAAGCGGATAGCTACAAACTTAAATGTCTATCTATAGAGTCTAAACTGCAGATGTTAGAAGATGAAATTCGAATTAATTTTTTAAAAGAGATAGCATGGATTACAGAAGGTGCGAGGAAGAGAGAGATTAAAAAACTAGCGCGGAATGCAGTGCAATGTTCTAAGCTCAAAAAGTTTCCTGAGAATCCAGGCAAATTTATTTTTAATTACACCGACATAAATCTAACAAAACATCAAAATGAAGTTCTCTCTCTTGGACCGAAATACTGCATAACAAAAACTAGAATAAACGAACGTGAAGAAATGCATATGCAGGCATCAATGGAATGCTTCTTTGAAGATGCCACAAAACACAAATCAAATGAAAAATACGACATCTCGCTCTTTAAATCGGACCTCCGAAGTGCGTATGGCCAATATATGCGCACATTCAAAGGCAATAAACTGGTCACCAAAAGGCATCTAGAAGAACTGAATGAGCTACAACGAAACAAACAAGTCAGACTCATGAAGCCAGACAAAGGGACAGGCGTAGTGTTAATGAACTATACGGACTATAGTCAGGCGATGTTACAAATTCTGAATGACAAATCAAAATTTAAACGCGAAGAGGTACAACGCGACACTACGGCAAAATTAGAAAATTCCATAACGAAGATTCTAAACCGAATTATTTCGAAGGTCGAGGCTAAACAAGAAATCGACATAGAGCACAAAAATGCTTTTATTACAGAATGCAAACATGCCAAGCCCGTAGGTTCAACGCAACCGATATTATATGGGTTGCCCAAGGTTCACAAAATGACCAACAATGAAGGACTTCCGCCTTTCAGGCCCATTTTATCTATGATAAATTCCCCACAGCACAAGGCAGCCAGACTATTATGCCGGATTATAAAGCCTATCATGAAAGGAAGAATAGACCACGTTGTACAGGATAGCTTTCAATTCGTAGAAAAAATTCGCGACCTAAATTTGAAAGAGAGGAAAATGGTGTCCCTCGATATAAAGTCACTCTTTACTAGCATTCCAGTAAATAAAACTATAAATATCCTATGTGAATATATACGATCATCAGGAGCGGAAACACTGATAGAAGTGGACGACATGAGAGAACTACTTCTATTATGCACATCCAACGTACAATTCGTATTCCAAGGAGTCTTCTACAGACAAATTGACGGCATAGGTATGGGTAGTCCTCTTGGACCAGTATTGGCAGACATATACATGCACCATTTAGAAACAACTGGTTTAAAACCATTTATCAATGGAGCTCATTTTTACGTGCGCTACGTTGACGATACTTTCATGGTCGTTGAAAAGGATGAAGATACAAATTCACTGCTACATCACATAAACAAGGTAGACCAGGCAATCAAGTTTACAAAAGAAGAAGAAAAAGACGGATATTTATTCTTCCTAGATGTAGGAATAACGAGAGTTGAAGAAGGTACTCTCTCTGACCTGCCTTTATAGTTAGCCAACGCTACGCAAATACGACACATACACCAATAATGGACGCAATTACAATGAAAGCGATGACACACCAAATGACGTTACGCAAAAGGAGTGGTCTAAATTGCGCAAAAGTAGTGGTCTAAATTGTGCAAAACAAAGGCTAGCACAACGAAGAGGAGATTGGTTACGACAAATGTACAGTGGGATTGGATGAACGAATATACTAACGAATCCAGAACAATGGCTGTAGATACTGGTAGAAATTAGATTTATTAATAAATGTTATTCCATGGAGTATGTTGTTTTGTTCTTATATATATATATATATATATATATATATATATATATATATATATATATATATATATATATAAAATGTTTGTGTGTCGCATTTTTTTATGTATGTATACCAGAATCGATGCAAGTATGTATGTGCATGAATGTATTTATAAATGAACGTATACACCAAATCATGTATATAATTGTGAATTGAATTCTAATTTTTCTCCATCGTGTTGTGATTATGTTTAGAAAATATTTTTATTTGAATTTGGATCGTCACATACAATGATTCAGTCTTGTCGGTTAAACTAGTTTAAAGGCCCCAGCTTCAAGTCTATGCTGTGCGAGGTTACAAAGTCAGTTAGAGTGCCAGAAATATTAAGTTAGTACTGTTGGGAGGCTCTTAACATGGCCGGTCTTGCGTTCTCTAGCCAACGCCGAGAAGGTCAGTTAGTGTAGCAATGTCCAGAAGTACTCCTAGACTCTTGAGACCAGATCGGGTTGATTTGGGTTGTGGTTCCTTCTGTTGTGGCGTTGAAATCCCACTGAGCAAACTCGTTGAAGTTCTGCAGTAACTGGCTCGTCTCTCTAGTTTTACAGCAACAAGATTGGCGTGACTGAAATTGCCAATGTGTGTGAAGCAAGCCCCAGAAGTAGCGTAAGTGACGAAAGATGATAACACATCAGAGAAACGCATAGCAGAAGGCAAACGCGACAACTGACTTACATTTTAAATTCGCCGTGCTTAAATAGCATTGATTGGTTACTTGCACACTATTGGTTAACAGCAAGTTTCACTTTTTTCTCATTGTTTCAGTGTAAATTGAATTGAATTTAATCTACGCAATGTCAACGAGTTGCTTTGTGTCGTTACATCACTTTCCTCTCTGAAAAAAAAGGAAAAAAATATTCCTCTCGGCGAAACTGGATAAGAAGTTTGAACCAAGTTAAGAAAAAAATATTAAGCATAAATGCTGGGCTGAAGTATGCTTGTTCGTTGCTTCAACACTGATATGATGCCAAGTAACCACTAGGAATTGCTGCAAAAATTGTTAGCTCTAGTGGCCGGTCATACCGCGTGAGGCAAAACAGAGCAGTGTATGATTTGGGAGCCGCAGGATGAGGATTTCGAGGTAGATCGCCAGTGAAGTTGCCAGGTTTAAGTTAAAACCTAGGCAGGCTGGACTGTCGTCAATGTGTTTGTATACGACCACAGGCGCTAGTGTGTGCTCGACGTTGTAGTCATGATATTTGTAGAGTGGTCTTTGTGCAACTGATGAAATTGAGATATGCATTGAAAGTTGTCTGTACCATGATATGAAGCTGATAACTACTTAGTGTTGCTACACGAAAACGTTAGCTCTAAGTATCTGGTCATAGCAAAATAGGCTGTGTGAGCTCTCGTGTGAGCCATACATTATAATGTAAAAATATATTCATAAAAATCCAAGGTAACTGCATAAAAAATATGTGTACTCGAACATTGCCTCAGAGATGGCATAAAACCAAAGAACTGTTCAAAAATGGTACACAATTGTTAGCTAAGAAAAGCTGGTTATGCCACCTGAGATAAATGAGAAGAATAACGTAAACTTAAAAAATTTGATACGTAGAATAAAGCAAAATTAATGTCAAAAAAATATTAATTACGCGCTATGCAAAGCAAGCTATTGAGATTGTAGGCAGATGGAGGCTGAGACGTGTGTTGAAGGTTGAATGCTCTCAGGATCAGGCGGTTCGATAAACGGTTTCAACCTGTCAATGCTTACTGATGTCGGTGCGCGCCTTGCATAATAATGAAGTATTTGGGTTGTCTGAACAAAATCGGGTAAGGACCGCGATACTTTGGTTGTAGTGGTGCAATATCAGTGTCGTTGCGAACGAGTACTCTCTTGCAGCTGTGGAGCTGCAGGTGAACGAAGACGGGATGAGGCGTATGTCTCGGCTGCTCTTCAGACATGCTATCCAAATGAGGTCGGAGGCGGTTAGCTTCGTCTTGTGGGTCATCCTGTGCGAGTAGTAGACGTGGGAGCTGACTAGACAGTCGTAGATCCATGTCATACAAAAGTTGTGACGCAGATGTTTAAATGGATTTACGAATACCATAACGCATGGCAAGCACAACTAAAGGTAGTGCATCGACCCAGTTGCCATTAATGGACGAGGGTGCTAAAGCAGCTTTCAGTTCCCTATGCATCCTCCCTACCATACCGTTAGATTGGGGATGATAGGCAGTTGTCTGGCGCAAAGTGCATCCCATGTACCGCAAGGTGGTTTTGAAGCGATACGATGAGAAGCAAGTGCCTCTGTCAGTGATGACCTCATTGGACAAACCATAATTGGATACCCATGCCGAGATAAAACCGTTAGTTTCTTCGTCTGCAGAAATGGTGCCAAGAGGTAATGCCGCAGGCCAACGTATAAATCTATCAATCATATTTAGAGGGTAGCTGAAACCTTGAAACTTTGTCAGATGAACTATGGCGATGTGGACGATGGCTGGAGGCGAGAAGTAGTTCGGAAATGTTGCAATTTAGAGCGAGTATGCCGTGTTATCCTGTTTTTCTGGCAAATGGCACAGTCAGAGACCCATCGTTTAGCGTTCTGCCTAAGCCTGTGACTCCAGAAACGATCTGTGAGGTGCCGGAGAAGTCGCTTAGCTTCCTGGGTGAGAAATTGAATGAGTCGTGTCGAAATCTTTTCTCTGAAGGCTGGTCGGCAGAACTGGCTTGTTGGGCTGCGTACCCGTAAAGTAAACAATAGGTAAGCTTTCCCAGAGACAGCATATGAACTTGGTTGGGTGACGGGCTACATTTCTTTGAATATGAATGTTACCGCGCTGTTCCGTTTGCAGGAGGGATGGCGTTAGTGCAGGCTCACTGAGTGTCACGGAGTTGACAGTGAACGTCGACAGCCGAGGTGGTTGTAGCGAGACGTTTGGACTGGAAAGGGCATCTGAAATGAAGTTTTGTTGCCTTTGACGTGAAAGATGTCAAAATGCCATTCGCTTGGACGTGAAAGCTGTCTTTTCACTCTGGCAGGTAACTTGGCGATAGTTGAAGTTGCGTGTCGAAGGGCGCTAACTAATGGTGCATGATCTGTGAAAAGAACAAATCTGCTACTGCCAATGATGCTGATAAAATGGCGCACTGCGTCGTAGATGAAGAGGAGCTCTTGACCGAAAGTGTCGTATCTCGTTTCTACTTGTTGAAGAGTACGCGAGTAGAAACTGATTGGATTTCGAACTCCGTGGATCTCTTGTTCCAAAGTGGCTTCAATAGCGAATTCAGAAGCATCAATCGTGAGTATAAATTGTCGTTGAAAATCTGGATGCGTTAGAATTGTGGCATTTGCTAACGAG
The DNA here is from genome assembly GCA_029291075.1 of Eudiplozoon nipponicum. Classification (NCBI taxonomy): domain Eukaryota; kingdom Metazoa; phylum Platyhelminthes; class Monogenea; order Mazocraeidea; family Diplozoidae; genus Eudiplozoon; species Eudiplozoon nipponicum. The sequence continues at coordinate 89,044 of JAQBSW010002889.1, forward strand.
TTGATGGCGACTCAAAGTAATTTCTTGTCTTCAGATGACCAAGTAATGATGGAATTTTTGCTAACTCCTTTTCGATTCCACACGTGCCTGCACAAAGGATAAAGTTGTCTTGAAAGGCCTAGAAGGAACTTGCGATAGGAGTTTAGTTCTCCCGAATTTTCTGCAACTCGTTAACAGTATTCGGTGACTTGATATTCCTGATTGAATTCGCCTTTGACGGCAAATGTTGAATACCTTGTGGCATGATACGATGCCCTAAGAAATCCACCGATGTAGTTGCACTCTCCGTATTTTCACAATTGATCTCGAGTCCGTGGTGGGATAAGCGTGAGAAGACATTTCGTAGATTCTTGGCATGAGATTCTAAGTCTGGACTGAATACCATTATGTCATCGAGACATGACATACAATAAGCGGCGTCGTCGCGGATTATGTTGTCCATGAATCTTCGAAATGTCTGTGTAGCACACTTAAGTCCAAAAGGCATGTAGAGATATTCGAAAAGGCCAAATGTAATGATGACTGCAGTCTTTTCAATATCTTCTGGTGCTACCGGGATGTGATGGTAGGCTTGTCTGAGGTCAATCACTGAGAAGAAATTGCTGCCGCTGAGTTTTTCAAGTAAGGTGTTAATATTTGGAATAGGATATGCATCAGATTTTGTCACTGAATTTAGCTTACGGTAAACTCCGCAGTCTCTGTACGATCCGTTTGATTTAGAGCTCAAGTGCGGTGGTGAGGCCATGAACTTTTCGAAGGTCTGATGATTCCCTATTCCAAAAGCCTTGTAAATTGCTCTTGGGCAGCTTTCTGTTTAGCAGGGGGCAGTGATCGCTTCTTCAGTGCAATAGGTTGCCCTTCTGTAACGATATGGTTCATCGTGTTGGAGACTCGTAGCTCTGACTTGTTCAGATCGAAAAGCGACTTGTGTTCTCGAAGAGCTGCTGATATCTCTGCTGAATGATGCTCTGGGTTTGGCTGAATGACCTGTAACTCCAAACGCTCGGATGCAAGTGTCCAAAATCTTTGCTCAATTCCAGTGGTGGGGTCGATGACCATTTGATTGACAAGATCAACAATGAGCCGAAATTTCAAAGGGAAATCAAGGCCTATTATATTGTGTGAGACCTTGGCAATGATGAAGTTGTGAGTAAATTCACGTAGTAAACCTATATTGAGTATGTGATACCGACATAAGTAGGTATAGGCTCGCTTGCAGCTGTTGCGAGTAGAACGCCTAGCGACATCTCTGCCATTGAATCACCATTGAGAACTGCTGCACCTGTGTCTACGATGAATTCTTCGCCATTTCTGAAATCAAGAAAGTGCAGAAATTCGTTGGGCTGTTTGGTCGAGTCATGCAAACAAGTAGGCTGGTGATTGCGACTGGCATTGTCCGTTTGGCTATCTATGTGGCAAATTCGGCGTGGACGAAGAGAGTCGACATAATATCGGATTGTAAGTGATTCCTTCCTTGTGGCGCCGTTTTATGCCGTTGATGCGCAGGAAGTACGGTCTTTTACTTTCTGCGCCAGACGTTTCTCGATCCTGATGCACTACTGCGCCTGTGTTCTGTTGTCTTTCCCATCAACTGTGGAAATTGATATTCATTCGGAAATTCTTCGGAACGACAGAGACAGACTTGACATGAATAAAAGACTTCTGGTGATTATAGCACCAGTTCTTTGGGGCATATCCGTTAAAGGATTGCAGGGATCTCGATCGCCACCTACCGTTATAATGTGTTTTGGGCATGAAATTTGGTCGAGCATTCACCTGATTTAGCTCGTATTTTGCTATGGCCAATCCTTTTAGAACTTTAGCCAAGTTCGCTACTGTCTTCTCTAAAGAGGAGAGCCTATCATCCTGCGGATAGGAAGAAAGGATGACGAATTCAACTTAGGTTACAAAACCCTAAATTCATCTATAGAGAGAGTGTTGGGGAGCTGTCTGGCGAATAATTTTAGTGATTGTGGAATATTGTTAATAAAAACAACATAAGCTTCATGGTCAGAATTATTGGTTTTATACCAACGTTTCCGTAATTCCATTAAAATCTCGATGGGGCCAAGTCTTTTCATGTCTAACTGCGCGTATTTATTTATTAACTGTTTGGTTTTAGTGGGCCCCAGTAAGGATTCTACTTCATTTTGTAGGCCCAAAATGGGATTAGGTAGCTGCCTAATGGCCGCAAGCTTCGGATAAATCCGCCGCTGCAATTTAGAAGGTAGTTTAGCAAAAACCTTTGACAGATTTTGATGACTGTCATAATCTGCAAACAGGGAGAAAGCGGAGTCTACGCGCATAAAGAATATTTCACTATCTCCATCTCAAAAAGGAACATCAATATCTAAAATTGGACTTGACATTCTAATATTCTTACGGGATCTTAAAAGAATAAATTTATAAACAAGATGAAAATTTATATAAACGAAAAGCTTACCCACTATCAGCTTCCACAGTTAAAACAGAATTCTCCGCAGTTGAATCTGTCGAGCACGTCAGTTCTACTCTTTCGTACGGTCAATGTTCGTTTACAGATCACCAAGATGGACAGTTTTTTTACGTAGAAAAATTGAATAGAAAACCTTCCGTCTAAAAATATATATCCAACAAAATTCCTCAGAAGACCACGAGTTTAGAGAGATCAACAAACAGAGTAAAAACGTATGCGCAAATTTTAATTTATTTCATCCCCAAATGAGTGAAAAAACGATTTTATTTATAGCAAAAGTTTTCTGATGACTTGAAAAACAGTACAGTACTCAGTATCCTGGCGCGGTGGCCAATTTTGTAAAAGTCCCAGGTTCAAGTAAATGCCATACGACGTTACAAATTCATTTAGAGTGCCAGAAATACTAAATCAGTGCTGTTGCGGGGCCCTTAACAGGGCCGGTCTTGCGTTCTCTGGCAAACGCGGAGAAGGTCAGTTAATGTAGCAGTGTCCAGAAGTACTCCTAGACTCTTGAGACCAGCTCGGATTGAATTGGGTTGTGGTTCCTTCTATTGTGGCGTTGAAATCCCGCTGAGTAAACTCGCTGAAGTTCTGCATTAACTGGCCCGTTTCTCTAGTTTTATGGCAACAAGATTGGCGTGACTGAAATTGCCATTGTGTGTGTAACATGCCCCAGAAATAGCGTAAGTGACGAAAGAAAACAGCACGTCGGAGAAACGCACAGCAGAATGCAAACGCGACAACTGACTTGCATGTTAAATTCACCGTGCTTAAATAGCCTTGATTTGATAGTTGCACACTATTGATTAACGGCAAGTTTCGCTTTTTTCTCATTGGTGCAGCGTAAATTGAATTTTATTTAATTTACACAATATGTAGGCGAGTTGCTTTGTGTCGTTACACTAGATTTGTTGTGTAAACCAATTCAAAGCATTTTTACGCGCTAAATGCAAAGATTATTTGATTTGTAAATAATTTATACGCACCGCTTTGCATAGACTTCACTTTTTATACCCAGCATTATATCAGTATACTATACGTATGCCTTACTATCGCATCACCATAAAATAGATATTTATTTTTTACCAGTTAATAGACAATTGGTCGCTCATTTCTTACTGGAGACTTAGACTGTTAGTCTGATCTCTTTAAAGTGACCTGTTTTGTGGGAGTATCTCTACCAGCACTTTGGTACCGTATAGTACAGCCCACGTATCATAAAGACACAAAACGCATAACACAAAGGGCAAGGTACAGTCCCATGTCGCTAAAAGTTCTCGCTTTTATTCGTGATTTGCTTTAAAATCAATTGATATTAATATTAGTCAAATTTTTGCTTTATGCCAACGAGGACAACCAATCAAAACTGCAATATGCTGAGAGAATCATTCAATCCCTGGTTTGTCAAATTGAAAGAGTGAACGACAACAAATACACTGCTTTTACAACGAAGATAGAAAAGCTGATTAAAATAAAAGCTGACAAAGAAACTAAGAACCTCACAATGGACCTGCAAAAATTTCCTAAACAATCGAAATTTATTTATTCACAATTATTCAAAAGTTATCTTTTCAAAACACCAGAAAGAATTACTCTCGTTAGGAGCAAAATTCTGCATAATCATGAGAAACCTAAGTGAACGCCGCGTTATTGACATTCAGGCTGGAACGGAAAATTTCTACAATGACTTAACGAATGACACCGCCCCACATGCATTCAATGGACAAGGACTGAAATCTGAGATAGTTAGCGCACTAGAACAATAAAAGGAGGAATTCAAAGGCAGCCAAATAATAACATAAAAGCACATAGAAGACACCAAAAACTAACATCGGATAAATCCATACGACTTGTCACACCCGACGAAGGATCAGGAGTTGTTATACTTGAAGCCGACGCTTATTGAACTTCCATGAACGATATTATATATGATCAATCTAAACTCAAACAAGACATCAAACTGAAAGATAATTCAACAAATATCGAATAAAGAATTAATGCAGTTCTGAATAAGATGGAAAAACACGTTTTATTATCGATGGCTGATTCCGATATTAGATCAAAACTCATAAAAGACATCCAAAAGGCAAACCCGTCGGAACAAACTCCGCAAGATTGAATGGCCAACCAAAAACTCATGAAGCCGTGACAGCCTCAGGAGCTTCCTCGATGCGACCTATTATGTCAATGATCAACGCACCGCAACATAAACCAGCTAAGTTTCTCTGCAAAATACTTCGACCAATACGAAACATCATAAACGCAAACACTATCAAGGACTCCTTCGAGCTAGCAGATGAACTGAATGGGAAGAACATTCTACAGAATAAAATGGTCTCGCTTGACGTCCTATCCTTA